>MJHO01000141.1:487287-781774 GCA_002076135.1 Xerophyta viscosa
TATTCTTGCCACAAAATGATGCCACTTCCAACAGATAAAACACTTTTAGTTATCCCTTTTTCTTTGCTTATAATATATAGTTTTGTTGCAAAAATGACATAGCTGGTTAGTTGTTCTCGTAAATATTTATATAAAAAGTGTCATTTCTATATGTATTTTTGGAAAGGTGTGGTTTGTTACTTGCTAAATAGTAATATATCTCAGAAGCAATTGTAACAATGATCACACCATGCTTTATTGTTAATAGCTATTTCTGCCATGCTTAATAGTTAAAGATCTGCTACCAATTCCTTCTTTTGAAACCAGGATCATACTCTGAACGACTCGGATGCTGAAACCTTATCTGTCCTTGTTGAGTTGTTTATTGGAAAAGCCGCCGAGTGGTCCCACGTCATTAATGCACTCAACTGTATCGATGTGCTTCAGTCGTTTGCAACAGCTGTGGTTTCATCTTACGGCTCCATGAGCAGACCTACTATGCTAGAGACAACTCATTGCATGGCAGAGCACCAAAGAAGTAGGGGCCCAAAGCTAAGGATTAAGGGATTGTGGCATCCTTATGCTGTTGGAGAAAATGGGAACTTGGTTCCAAATGATGTATTTCTTGGAGAAGACTTATCTAGGAAACATCAACCATGTGCTCTGTTGTTGACTGGACCAAACATGGGTGGGAAGTCCACTTTGTTGCGTGCCACATGCTTGGCTGTGATACTGGCCCAGGTTAACCAAATTGATTGATTTATTCTTGATTGATTAGATATATCTTGTTTTCTTTCAGATTTCCGACTTACAGAAATAGTCGAAATCATGCTCAAGATTATTGGTTTTTTAATGATATGCAGCTAGGTTGTTACGTACCCTGTGAGGTGTGTGAGTTGACACCTGCTGATACTATCTTCACAAGGCTTGGTGCAATGGATAGAATCATGTCAGGCGAAAGTGAGTTGCTACATTTGCTTATATAGGAATATGGTACATCTAGCCTATGTAGCTATAAATACCAAGGTTTTGGGTGCCGGGCGGCACACTAGGATCCGGCACATCCGTCTCTTTTTCTTCTTCTTTTTTTTTCCTTTTTTTTTTCCTTTCTTTTCCTTTTTTTTATGAGGTACCGGTCACATGTCGTTCGTGTGGTGCAACCTGCCCGTGACTCCCATGTTTATCATTATTTTTATTGTTTGCTTTTATTTATGTTTTATTTTTTAAGATCTAAATAGTACAGCTTTTGTAAATCTTCTTATTATTATTTAAATAATATTTTTTATAGTTCATAAAATTATTTTAAAAATAAAAGATTGAACCGACCGGCATGTCTCAGAGTTTGGGATTTACTAAAACGCAGTTTGGGACGGCACCTTAAACCTTGATAAATGCTATATGCGGAAAAGAAGAATCTTGGGAACCTAGTTGCAAATATGTGTGGGTTATCAAGCATTCTTCAGTTTGGTCTTTTGATAAAAGATTTATGCAGTTTTTAATCCTCTTTATTTAAGTAATTCAAAAACTACTGAAATCCTTAGCAATAGCAAAACCTCTTTTGTCACTTCTTTAAGTTGGTGTTTGTTCTTCATGTATTCACTAAACTAAGACCTTCTAGAATGTGTGAATGCAAGATCCTTTCAGCAGAATTCAGCAGCTATGGATTATAGATTGCGATCTAGTGCATGCATAGTTAAAGGATTTTTTTGTTTGCCTCAAACTCCACTTTTAAAAGTATCCCGGCTTCTATTTAGTCGAGGGAATATCCACTAAATCCTTCCTAAGTTATTATTTGAATTTCATAGCCTAGATCTAACTACATCTCTACGTGACTATGTTTCCAAAATTTGACTGCTTACCTTTTCTTTTGCTGCTTCTCAGGCACCTTTATGGTTGAATGTGCGGAAACAGCGTCAGTTCTTCAAAATGCAACACAAGATTCTATTGTTTTGCTTGATGAACTTGGTAGGGGAACAAGCACATTTGATGGGTATGCAATTGCTTATGCTGTAAGTATCAAGCCTCAATGTCATAATTTTGTACCTTAGAAAAGTTAATATACGTATCCTCTTTCCTGTATTATGCTTAGCTAGAAATATTGACGAGTACAAAACAATGAAATAGTTCTGAAGTGGCTCGTTACAGTTTCTACCTGGAATGTTAGCATGTTGATACAGTTGATGACCTAAGCCTACTTGGATGTTAGCTTCCAACCCAAAATCAATTGGTACTAACTGTAAAAGGAATAGGCTAGTGAGCACTTGTTTATTGCCCTAGTTAGCACATCATCATGTCTCACCCATTCATCCTCTTGCACCCATCGGGATGCATTCATCCCCACTGCAATTTGGCAGAAATGATGCTAAATAGGACGATAAATATGATGTTGTAGCAGTGCCAGGTGGAAATCCAAATACCTTATATGGACTGAGTTCATAGATGCCTGATGTTGGAGTATACTGTAGCAGTGTCTGCAAAATGTCTTTGGTCGTTTCATTTTCTTTCCTAGCATTGATATAGGATTTTAGAGAAAATAGCAATGGGATTCGGGTGTATTGAAAATATGTCATTTTTATGCAATTGTGTGTGCAATGATCTTTAACATTTTTTCCCTGCTTCTGAAGAATCTTTTTTATTTTTTTTTTTTTGGAGAAAAATGCTTCTGAAGAATCATAATTACACGGTTTAGTCATTCTGTTTTGGTTCCTTACTGGTCAAACTTGCTAAGTATCATCACAGCTTTAGCTTATAAGATTGATGAGTATCAGGTCAAACATAATCAGGCTTAATTAACTATCGTGAATCTCAGTAATTTGATGGGATTGAATCTCAGTAATTTGATGGGATGGATATATGTGAGCCAACTTCTGTTTAGCTTTGGATAAAACAAGCAGATGTTATGCGTGTATAATCATAAATTCAAGTTTGTGTATTTCATTTGACTGTCAATTAATGTCTTGGCAGGTTTTTCGCCATTTAGTTGAGAAGGTCGGTTGCCGTCTGCTCTTTGCTACGCATTACCATCCCCTAACGAAGGAGTTTTCCTCACATCCACACGTGAGCTTGAAGCACATGGCATGTGCTTTTAATAGTGGAAACTCCATAAATGGAGGAAAAGACCTGGTCTTCCTCTACCGACTTGCAGTGGGAGCTTGCCCTGAAAGCTACGGTCTACATGTGGCTCTCATGGCAGGAATCCCAAAAGCAGTTGTTAATGCTGCATCTAAAGCTGCTCAGAGAATGAAGCAGTTGGTAAGTGAAAACTTCAAATCAAGTGAAGGGAGATCTGATTTTTCCACCCTTCACGAAGAATGGTTGAAAACTTTGTTGATGCTGTCAAGGGCACCAGAAAGTGATTTGGACGATGATACTTTTGATACCTTGATATGTTTATGGCATGAGATAAAAAGTTGTCTCGGGTGAACTCGAAATATTTCATGTTCCTACACCTTGGAGGTAGTAAAAGTTTAGACTGTAAATGTTTTAATGTAATCTAGAGCTATCATCGCATAACGCCTTTTCTTCTGTAACCTTGCGCAGGTATTGCAGATATTCCTTGTGGCTCTGTAGGAGTTATTTTTTCCATTTGTGTAAATTTATTTCTTAAATCAGTTTTTAATAGGTGAACTAGAAGATGTGCTGGTCAGAGATTTGGCAGGACATTGTGAAAGGATTTTTTACCTAAAAATATAACCGTTCAAATCCTCCACAAGAAATAATTTCTATATTTCTTACAATTCCCTGCATAAGATGTTCATTGTACAAAACTGATATTTGTTGTCGTACATTTTGAATGGTAAATGCTTCTTTACAAATAGCAGCCACGACATGTAAAAGATTCTAGGGGCAGTTGCGTATCTGACCTTGTTTTGAAAAAAATGTGTGCATGCCATCACGTCAGGCATTTTTTTTAATTTTTCAAGGATTGATTTTCATAACCCCTAAAAATAGAGGTGATACGGAATTAACCCAAGATTCTACCACTCGCCCTTATTTACACTTCACTATCTCTAGACGAGGTAGAATGAAGCCACCACCATTGAGCATCTATGAAATGCTTTGTCAGCAATCTACAGGGAAGGGAAAAGCTTTCAGCAGTCTCGATTGAAGCCACCACCATTGAGCATCTCTAACACAGCAATTGCAAGCTTCTGGAATCTTTCCTTCTCATCCTCCAGAATTTATTTTCTCGCTGGCAGATTGCTCTATATCTTCTCCAATGTCAGCAGCACTTTGATCAATTTCACTGCATTTTCATAAATTTATATATTTGTTAAGCTAAAAATAAAAATTTTGAATCAGATTGTATACTGCCTATGTGAGATACGGAAAAAAAGAAGAAGCTATTATTGAAACACTAAAGCCTAGAATATTATGGATTTAAAACCGATTCAGGGACGCATTTGACACTGAGTTTCATGTGGTGGTTAAAAAGCTGCAAAAATAGCAACATTGTTTTCATACGGGCATTCATACATGGCAAGCGTCCCTAACAGGCCAGTTCTACTTCTGGGATGAGTGGTTCATTAATTATCACTTACAAGTTCAGCCCGTCGCTATAATGCGGAATATGAATTTTTCGAGCTAAAATTTCTGAAGATTGTGACAAATATATGATTGCACTCAACGGCAGTTCGAAAGACAACGCATGCTCAAAGCTTCTCACTGATAATGGCCCAACAAACTGCGGTCAGAAAACTGCGTCTAGTAAAATGATCTATTGTATGTTGCTGCTCCGCATCATTACATAAAAAAAGGCCATATATGACAAACATTTTCATTTTTGGTCCCCGCTTCAATGATAAATCATCCTATCTTATATAGTATTTACTGAAAAATAAAGATGGCCATATGAGAGATGACGAAATAATTTTAAGGACAAAGGCTAGAAAAGTGATTAATGGTTAGACCAAACTAAAATGCTGGTCTTTTTTTGTTGATCTTTTGAAAAACTATGGTTATTGACTGAATAGAAATAAACAAGATGAAAGTTCCAATGCATCTCTACATGTTTCGATAATGCAGTTTTACATATCGTCCCACAAGGGCGACCGTATTACTATTTTGGGTCTTAATTTATTTTTAATGTTTGTATGATCGGCATTTTGTTAAGAAATTGTATGTATGATTGGCATTATTATCAATGTTTCAACTAGGAGCGCACCTGGTTCTCTTCAGTATGTTCTGCACACCCATCTCCACCTGCTGGGATAATCTGCAATTAAGAACAACAGAGGTGAGCTTTTCTTCTATTATAATTTCCAGGTGAGTTCCGATTGTAATATTCATTTCAATGAGAAACAAGTAATTGTCCAACAACATACATCTCAATAATTGATCTTATTTATCACAAAAAACAGCTATGTACCCAACATATTGAGAATACGCCAAATGAGAATTTAAAAAGAAGCATAAAACTGCGACCCGAATTTCCATCAATTATTATTAGTATTATTGGTTATAATAATTACAATATATTACTCCACTTTTGAAAGCAGAAACTACAGGATCTCTGGTTATATTCAGGTTCTATGATTTCTGCTTATTCTACATTTCTCTAGCAAACAAAACAACCCTGCGATAACCATAACTATAAGCATATACGAACACGTACGAGAAATGAATCATGTTCGATTGAAGTAATTGGGTACTGCGTAAGACCGCTGCAACATAACAGAATTTTCACCCGAATTGTAAAACCACTTGCAGATTGCAGAAGAACGTTACAAGATCATCGTGGTTACGGAAGTGTCTATGATGAGAGCAGAAACATAGAAAAGCTTAATGTATTTCATACTATCATGAATAATCACATGAAACCATACCTATATTAGCAGGAGAGATGCTTAGGGTAATATCCAGAATTAAACAAATATATGCTGAGAGATTGCAATATAACTACTATATACGGACTAAGACTTCAAGCTGTTGAAGCATGTTATTGTACGAAATCTAACACAACTATGAAGAGACTAAAAATCCAGAACACAGCATCCAAACTAAGAAACAAGTGGCATGAAACTGATCAATATTGAGGGCACAAATAGCATTCAGATCCAGATAAATTAGCATATTCTCAGAATCCAAGCCAAAGAAATCTGTTCTAGAAGCAAGAACACTTAAGAGTCTGGTGTTGAAGTTGTGGAACAGGCTATTCAAACTAGCAGCACATAGGACTTAGATCAACTGTGGATGAAGTAGAATGCATCAGAAAAATAGGATATAAGTGATTCAACGATCATGGGTTCAAACTACAAAAGCATTTCATCCAGATTATAAACAACGTAACAAAACAGTAATAGGCAGCTCTGTGGTATATACCAAGGCTGAAGGTGTTAACATCAATAATAATAATGATGATCTGAATAATCTTGTTGCTTCAAAATGCTCCACAAATTAACACAAGAGTACGTAAGAATAGCATCAATGTAAGATTTATAAGGAAAAATCGATCATAAGAAAGGGGGTAGATATCTGTTCTCGAATAAATAAATAAATAAAACAGATAGCACATATTTGAGCGATCGACTGACAGCTCTAAGCTCAATCGTAAACGAACCACATAACATTTAGCGACATTCACTGAGGTTCGAACAACAAAAATACACAGCGAGATTTACAGAGCTTCAGGCAACACAAGACAAACCGAGCCCAAAGATTTTCTAGCTACAGGATCAGCGGTTTCGATAGCGATCACACAATTTGCAAATGAAAGCAAAACTATACTGCAATTTGTAAAGAATCAAGTTAGAAATCTTCTCAAAAAAAAAAAAAAAAGATGATCAAATCTAATGCTCGAGAATAAGGAATCAAACCGTACAAAGAGGAGAGAGACTGCCTCAGGGAGTGCACGATCACGCTGCCGCGGAGAGCAACCGCCGGAAGAATTGCCTTCGATCGTTCCATCTCTCTCTCTCTCTCTCGACTGCGATCAATCACGTATTCGAATGGGGAAAAAATAGCGGGGGAAGATAAACAAACAAACACTGACATCTCCCATATTTATAGGCGCGGAGCGGAGTTACAATTGCTCCACTTGACCGTACCGCCCGAAATCACAAGAGCACATACAAATTGATTTGGGCTCATCTTCTCATTGTTTTTATTCTGCATTCCCGGACTCTAGCGCCCACAATTCTATTGGTGCGCCCGGGTTCGAACCTGGATTAGGTTTCAGGGGTAGATAAATTGCTGGTGGGTTAGCCACCACGTCCAAATGGATCGAAAAAAACACCAATCTATTATATTAATTTCATCTCGACCATCTGATCCAACGAGTTTCAGCCAGAAAGTTAAGCGTCAGATATATTCACTTTTAGCTTTCATGCAGCTCCAGCTGCAGCAATGCCAGTGCCCGCCAACAGTGATCGGCGTGTGAGAAAGATCGAGACCTCCGAAAACTTGGAGGCGGTGCTCGAGATTTCATAAGATTGCAGGGAAATTTTTGTCAAAATTTTTAAAGAATGTATAGTAAAATTCAAAATTTTAATTGAGATTCTTTTTCGCTGAATCCACTCCACCTGCAACCCTCCTGACTCGCTAGATAGAAAAAAAATGGCAGAGTAGTTGCTCTGCTGCTGCCATCATTGCAGCAGCGCACTAGGAGCGCTACGGTGCTACAGCAACCTTTCAGCTGCTTGATGAAGAAGATGTACGTGCTTCCCGTGATCAATATCAACTTAGTTTTACAGGATAACTATAAGTGAACTTCTAAATTTTTTTTGTCAATATAAATAATTATTAAATTTTACAATTAATGTTTAATTTTTTTTTTAAATATGTTTTAATATTCGTGCCGGAACCAGATTATTGTATAAATATTTTTTAGAAAAAAATTTTAACATTAAAAGTTATAAATTTTGACATTTACAATTTTTATATTCATATTTTTTAAAAAAAATATTTTAAATAGATATTTTAAGACTTTATCTTAATAAATTTCAAAATCAATCAATTAACTCTCTGAACTTTGGAACCTCAAAATATCTATTTATAAATATTTTAAAAAAAATTAAAAAAAAGTTGTAAATCTCATCAAAATTTATAATTTTTATATTAAATATTTTTTTAAAAAATATTTCTACAATGTGTTTTAGAATGTCACGTTGTGTTTCGGATTATCTCAATTGGCATACTTGCTGAAGCATATTATTACTCTGCCTTGTGCTTACGCCCGATAGCGATACTTCAACGTTCTCGGTGACAAAAATGGCTAATGAAATCGTATTTTACCATATTCTACAAATCCAATATTTTAAGTAGCTTAACACAGGCTCTTTGGTAGGCTATAATGAATCGAAATTGATCCCATAGGTCCTTGGTATTACTATCCAAATGATCTCCTATATATATAGAAGAAGTTATTTTTTTAAAAAAAAAAGTTATAACATAAAATTTATAAATTTTGTTAAAATTTATAAATTTTATGTTTAAATTTTTTTCAAAATATACTTTTAAATAATTGTTTTGGGATTAAAAATTAACGGATATGAAATGAATTTTAAAACTATTTCTGAACCCATTTAGTTCTAGATCATATAAACATCTATTTAAAAATAATTTTTAAAAACATTTTAACATAAAAATTAAAAACCTTATTAAACTTTTTTTATATTAAAAATAATTTTTTTTTAATGTGTATAAAGGATCATTTGTATGATATTACCATATAAACGATCCCATAAAATCACAACTTCTAATGAAGGCTACATACATATGGGCCATGGGCCAAATCCATTATACCAGCAGCAGTAAAACAACTATTCCTATGGATCTACAAAGATAAAACAGTTTTTTTTTTGTGGGATACTACCATATCAGCCCCTCAACTGTTGAAAACATCCCAAATCAGCCCCCCATTTCAAATTTAGATCGGATCAGCCCATGGTTACTGTTTGGGGTTTTATTTGGACAAAATTGTCCCTATACCCGTTAACACTTCAGACACCGATATCATCCATTTAGAAGCGATATCGGAAAAAACTTTGAACATAAAAGTTGTAAATCTCGGCAAGTACTACAACTTTTATGTTGAAAATTTTTCAAAAAAATACTTCAAAAGTTATGTTTTTGAGGATGGAAGCATAACGGGTCGACCCGACCCGACCCGAAATTGCTACAAATAGTTCGGATATCGAAAACACCTATCTAGAAATATTTTTTGGAAAAATTTTAAACATGAAAGTTGTAGATCTCAGTGAGATCTACAACTTTTATGTTCAACATTTTTTCAAAAAATATTTCTAAGTAGGTGATCTCGGTGTCGGCAACAAAAAGACAATTTTGTTCAAAAAAAGGATAAACAGTGAATAGGAGGCTGATTTGGACTGTTTTGGAGAGGAGGGGCTGATATGGTATGGAAATGGAAAAGGGGTGCTGATTTGGTATTTTTCCTTTTTTTGTCCTACTAAATCGAAAAAGGAAAATAATTAAATATGTGACATTAGGTTGAGGACATACGCTATGTGGAACTTACATTTGTTCATGATCATTTGGAGATTAATTCTTAAGAATGGCTTTTTATGCTCATGTGACGAATTGCCGTCTAATCAAATAGAAGACAATCATAGCAGTTTAAGGAGAACGTGGGTACAAAAGTTGAAATTACTAGTTTTTATATCTCATATATATAATTAATAATTTAAATTTTTTAAAATATTTTTTAGTTCATATGTATTTAATATAAAATAATTTTTTTTATATTCGTACTATATTATTAAAATTAGAACAAATACCATATATATATATATATATATAATATATATATATATATATATATATATATATATATATATATATATATATATATATATATATGTGGTGTAAAATAGTATAATATCTACATATCAATAAGGTGGCGTGGATTTCATTTTCTTAATGCAAGTGGCCGTTACCTTGATTAAGGTTGGTATTTATTAAATCTGCACCAAAACGTAGTGGTTTCAGCAAAATTTTGGATCACCCCCTAAAAAGTTTGAAAATTCGACTTGGACCCTACAAACATTTGACGAAATTCCCTATCAATACTATAAAAACTGTTATATAACATATATTGAAATATATACAATATATATCTTAATAATTTAGATATAGCTCTATTTGTATTATAATACATGATGGTTCTGATTATATTACATGATACCGTTATTCCATATTCAAAAGAATACAATATATAATGCATATAGCGTAATATAATTCAATATTGTATCCTATATTATCTCATATTACTTATAAGAGGTATTTGTTGAGTTCAAATCTAATATTTCTATTTTATATGATATGAGATTAAATCCCACCTTCTATCCCAGAAGTCATGGACTTCTCCATCATAGTTAATACAAAGTAACAGAGACCTATTGATAAAAAATAAATAAAAACTAAAGAAACATAGCATTACAATATTCTAATAAATGTCCCCTGAAGGTTACAAAAACATATATATCAAAATAATAAAATAGGATTCAACCATATCAATTAAAAAATAGAATAATGATAGACAATCAGTGGATTACCTAACTTGCAGAAACGAATAAGAATAATCCAATATAGTACATGAAAAAAATCACCCAGCAAGCATTGTAGAAAAAAAAATTTAATATTGGTAGACAATTATGATATGTTGTTCGTAAAGAATAAATTTAAATTTAAATTTCAGTAAATATTGATTAAAAAAATTTACTATTACGTTAAATGTTCAGCATAAATATAGTATAACATATTAAAAAAAAAAAAACAAGTTAATTTCAGTCTTCTTCCTCTTTGAAATTTTATAAATTAATTTTTAAAAATAAAAACTTTTGATATAAGAGTATTTATATCATCACGTCAATATTTTATATTTTTAAAAATTCGGGTTGATGTTCAAGTGTTCAACTCTCCAAAAAAATAATATAGAAACAATAAACTATTATCGTTGGAATCTTTCGTAATTTGTGCAAATCGGGGCACTCGGCTGCAATTATTGCAGGCTTGCGGCACAAATTAAAAACTAAATTAATTAGGTACAATTAACCCCAAAACTAAGTAAACTAATACAACTTCTTGGGCCTGTGAACCTGGATGCACCAACCTGCTTCAAAATTCTAACACAGCATATTTTCTGTGGTCAATGCATGCGATACGCACTACAAGGAATGTGTGTGTGCGCGCGCCAGGAGGAGAGATCTCAGCCGTCTAAGTTGCTCGGTATCATGGATTAGACAAATTTTATATCCGTCAAGTTTATATCGATCACAAATATATTTTGATTCAGACTATGTTAGTTAAACTCGTGCTCACCTAGCTTTAAAAGGCGAAACTAGAAATCTGACTCCGTTGATATATGTCTACGAAAAGCTCAAAATGTTATCGGTTTGCCGTCTAGAGCTGGACATTTTAGATCTTATCTTGAGCTGGTTCGAATACCTTCACGGGTTTAGAGATTCGGATTCGGATATGTTAATAAGTTGAGTGCAAATCTCGTCCTGCCTTAAATAAGTTTGGTAATCAATCTCAAGAAAACCTTAATAAATTGGACGCTGACCACTCACTTAATTTTTAATGTTCATCCTTGGAACGCAATCACATCATGTTATAATATGTTTGCGGTCCTCAAACATTTTATATATATATATATATATATATATATATATATATATATATATGAAATTTTTAAAAATTAATAAAATTTAGCAAATCCATTAAATGACAAATTGTTTGAAAACATATATACATATACACACAAACATTTAAGGATAGTATTATAGGATAACATAGTAGGCTCGCTCCGATGGAATTACAGCAACTTATTTCACCTTTGATTCTAAGCAATGATGCAGGCACAAGCGCGGAGCTTGCACGGTTTGCACCATCAGTTCTGGGTAGCACAAAAACGATAAAATGATTGTATGTTAACGTTTTGTTTAGAACGAGGGGAGGGACGGAATGGAATGAAAAAAGATAAGAGAAAAAGATATGGGCGAAAAATTGAAGAAAAAATAAATAAATAATTTCTATGGATAATACAGAGGAATGAATTGAAAGGAATGTAGCATTTAAAATATTTTAAAATTGTAAAAGTACTAATAAATATTTCTTTTATTTATATTTGAAGTGGGGTTATATAGTAATTCAGATAATTCCATATCAGCCTTCTATTTTCAAAAGATTTTCGGATCAGCTCCTGAAAACGTATTTTCAGGGACTGATTCGACAAATTTAAAAAAATAGAGACTGATATGAAATTATCCTATAGTAATTTGCTTTACTTTTTCTCTTATTTCTCCTCCAATTTGAAGAGAATGAATGGAAGGAAAATTTTCCTTGATTTTTTACAAAAATTTTCACCCATTTTCTATTTTCCTTACAATCCAAACAATGGGATGAATTTTTTTTTTTCTTCTCATTTTTCATTCCCTCTTCATTCTTTTCTTCAAACTAAATAAGCCCTAAAGTAAAATTGAAGGGAAAGAGAATGGACACTAACCCTGGTTAAAAGCTCAGTTTCACATTTTCCTTGTTCTCACGTTAACCATGGTTACTTAAGGGGGTGTTGACGGCAACTTACAATGATGAAAAAGAAAGAATGATTAACGACGTTAAGTTTGGAGCTGTGGCACGTAGCGACATCGAGCAGTTTTAATAGTTAACTAGTAGTTAAAACTTAAAAGCGTCAGGGAGGAGATTATTCATGTATTTTAAACCATGATCAAAAGCGAATCAGATAGGTAATCTACTCGCTAGACCGGTTGAATCAATCAATTAAACCGATCGGACCAATCAATTCAATCGAAAAAATAAATTTTCGTTGATTCAATCTGATTTTCAATCCACAGTTGCCTGATAAACTTAGAATTTGACAACATCGGACTTAAATTTGTTGGAAAACCAAGAGTTAAGCCGGTTGGACCATTCAAGTCAACAAAACAAGTTTTGGTGGATTCTCCCATTGTCAGTCGACTTCAAATTTGTTGGATTCAATAGTGTTGGATGGGATGATTTCACGGAGAATCAATAACATCGATGAATATATAATGTATATATGTTCTTAATATAATATTGCCGACTTATTATTAGATATTAATGACAATTTATGACGTCTATAGTTATTAATAATGTAGTATCCGCTGAATGAACATACATTTTGAGGGACACAAATAGCTGTGTTTTTACTCCTAACGCGTACAATGAGTTTTTAAGAGGAGACAATAGAAGGGCACAAAGAGCCATAGTCAGCCTAATAGAAGGTTTTTACAGTCGGATCTTGTTTTCGATTTAAATGGTCCCTATCAATAATTAGAAAAATAATAGATATACAATGACTTAAACTTTTTTTTCATGATTAAAGGATCGAACATACATTGTGAGGGACAAATAGCTGTATTTTTTCTTCTAACGTCTACAATTAGTTTTTAGGAGGAGACGATAGAAGGCACAAGGAGCCGTAGTCAGCCTAATTAAAGGTTTTTACAGTCGGATCTTGCTTCGATTTAAATGATCCCTATCGGTAATTAGAAAAACAATAGACATACTATGACTTAAACATTTTTTCATGATTAAAAAAAAAGGCTTGTTGCAAGCTCACCTAATGGAAGAAATCTTTTTATTGTTATTAATGTTATTATCTGCATAATGAATTGGATGGTTGTCCTTATCGAACCAATGTGGCGAACATTACTATTGTTCCCATGTAAAGCAATGCGGACATAAAAGCAACCTTTATAAATCGTTTGCCACAAGCCTCTAATACAATTCCGGGCTTTTGCATATCAGTCCTTCCTATTTTAACATTTGCGTTTCAGCCACTGAAAACGCGTTTTCGCGCCGAAACGCCACTACGTCACGTATTTTCGTATTTTTAGGAACTAAAATATAGAAATGTCAAAATAAGGAGGACTGATTTGTGATTATCCCAATACAATTCATTTCCTTCCACATATAACGCTATCTAGTGCATCCCTAAGGCTAAGTTAGCGCGCACGCCGTCACGTCACATATTTTCGTATCTTTAGAAGCTGAAATGCGCAAATATTAAAATAGAAAGTCTAATTTGTAATTATCCCAATACAATTCATTATCTTCCACATATAACGCTATCCAGTGCACCCCTGAGCGGTTGTTTGAATTGCTGCTTATAGGAGGACACTAGGAGCTAGGGCTGAGCATTTGGGTCAACCCGAACCGAACCGACCCGAAATTCTTAAAGCCGATCCGAACCGAATACTTTCAGACCCGAACCGACCCAAATTTCGTGTCAACCCGAACCGACCCGAACCGACTAAAATTCGGGTCAGTTCGGGTTGGTTCGGGTTGACCCGAATAATAAAAAAATTATTTTAATTCAATACCAATTTGGATTCCGGTCGGTTAGGGCCGACCCGAATAGTTGTAATATGAATGTTTTGTTTAAAAAGAAAAAATTAGCACATAAAAATCAACAAAAACTAACTAAAATATGACTTGCGAGTATAATTCGGGTCCAACCCGAACCGAACTGAAATTCGACTACCGAATCCGAACCGAATTATATAAATCCGAACTATTAAAATATCGACCCGAACCGAATCCGAAATTTTGATTTTATTCGGGTCGTTTCGGTTTGGTTTTTCGGGTAGGTTTGGATAATGCTCAGCTCTACTAGGAGCTATTATATGAAACCACCGACAGTTTGAGCGGTTGTCAATATAGGTGGAAGTATGTTATCTTTGGATTTTATAGAATGATTAATTGAGTTATTATTCTCACATATGATGCACATATCGTCTACCAGAGTAGTTTTGAACTATCAAATTACTATTTTAGATGTTCTAATAAATTATTTTATTTTTGATATTTAAGTTTTGGCCAAAATTATTATGAAATACGGTGTTTTAATAATAATAGCTTTGATTTACTTTTTCAACATTTTAAGATTGTCATTTTTTTAACCGTCAAATTTTATTTCTATCGTAATGATCAGATACTAAGTAATATTTAATCATTATAAACAAATATTATTAAATTCAAATCTTTTAATTTATTTTTTATAAAACATTGATTATAATTCCTTTCTAACACCTATTTTTATTAATTAATTAGATTAATAATAATTTAAAAATATATAGTAATTTTTAATAACTATTTTTATGAACGAATTAATACTAATAGGTACAAACTGACGTTGGTAAGGAAACAACGTTGTAATTTTGTGAGAGAGATTTTTCGATGTAATAGTTATACTACGTTATTTTATATAACATGATTTTTAAAAATAATTTAAAACAAAAATATTTAAAAAAAGTTTTTAAAATAAAAATTGTATTTTAATTATAATTTTTATATTAAAAAATTTTATAAAAAATATTTTAAAAATAAGTTTTGGACTTTAAAATTTAACAAGTTCGAAATGAGTTTAAAAGTTTTTAAACTTTGTTAAATTTTAGAAGTCTTTAGAATATATACTTAAAAATATTTTTTAAAAATTTTTGAGTAAAAAATAAATATGTCAAAATTTGTAAATTTTATTTAATTTTTTTTATAAAATAATTTTTTTATTTAAATATTTAAAAATTATAATACAGATGTAGCAAAAATATTTTTTTTATAAAATTCGTCCAATCAATTTCTCAAGATATCCTGTGAAGTCACTGCAAAACCCAATCAATTTCGCCCACTTTCTGAGCCCCTTCCGCGTCTTCTCGTAATCGATTGAACCAACGCGTGGCGCGAAGAGAGTCGTTGTTGATGGACCCCACTTAGCCAGCTTTGTCCTCTTCCGCTTTCACTGTCCCAATAAAGGCCAAGATGGGGACGGAAGTAACGCCGTTTAAATGATCCCGACATCTAGGCCGTCCGATTCTGCTAGTGATGGGACCATTCTAAAAAACTTTGATTTGATTCGATTCCTCTGTGATGAGCCAATTAAAGTAATTAACTGAGTCTTAACGCTGTTATCTCGTCGTTTAGTGGTAAAACTGATAAAATTGCAGAAACCTTCAGTTTACGGACAGCACCAAAAAAGCAACGGAGGCTGCACCAAATCATACCATAGGGTCACTTAAATTTAGAAAAGTAAATAAATTAAAGAAAAAAAAGAAAAAAGAAAAACTAGTGGTAGTAAAAACCCAAAGAAAATGCTGAATTAGATTTATCATGCTCAAACAAAAATAACAGTTCCATAAATACAATGATTCATGAAATATATTAAGCATTATTTCAAATTTTATAAATACGCAATTCTGCAGTAAATTGCTATTAAAATTTATCCTGTTGTTAAAAAAAGTAATATATTGTTGGGATAATCACATATTGTTAAAAAAATTAATATATTGTTGGAAAAAAATAACATATCAGTTCTTAAATTTAAAGAATTTGATCAATCAGTTTATTATAAATTAATTTATATCTCGAAACTTGTATTAAAAATTATCACTATAATATAAATATTTGTTGAAAAAAAAATTAATATAATTTTTTAAAGTGATTGATAATTTTTATATTTAATTTTTTAAAAAATGTAATTATTTTAATAATTTAATAAAAATTAATTCGTTAAATTAAAATCAATTTAAAATTACAAATAAACGAATTTTAATATAATTATAATTTTATATTTTAATTTTTGTAAAAATATTTTAAAGTATTAAAATAATAAACTATAAAAAAAAAACTTTATTCATAAATTTGGTTGATATGCTGTGCAAGTCTTCTCATATATTTTTTTTAAAATTCCTCCAAATACAATGTATGTCTATTTTGGTATTGATAGCTTGTCCGATAAAATCTAAGGTGGTTGGTTGAAATTTTTATTTTGAAGAGTAAATATTTTATGTTTGAATTCTGTAAATATTATTTATAAGGATGTAAAAATTTTATCTATTCTGTATTTTATAAATGGTAATATGAAATCTTCAGATTTCTTTATACCGAAAATTAATTTTTTAAGTTAGTATTATTTGTAAATATATAATAATTAAAAAGAATTGTCGGATTAATAAAATAGTCATGGCAACTAAGTTTTTTCTAATTATTAAGGAATTAGATATCTTGGTACGTAAGATTCTTATGATTACGTATACTGCTGTAGGGTCTAGAATAGTATGGATACATAGGTTAATTTTGGATACTGTAAATGTTGATGATTTGATTCTCTGTCAGACAGCCATGAATAGGAGTATTTCAGAAGCCACACAGCAGCTGCTCTGATTTTGAGGTAATGGAGCCCAAAAAGGGAGTAGAAAAATGAGAAATATAAATATATAAAATATTTTCAAGAGGAAATGGTGGTGTAGTACAGTGTAAGCTTTGAAGGCTTTGTCAAAGCCTATTTTTACTGCACCTGGGCCACCTCTAAAGACTACTCTACTAGCACAGCTCAGACCATAAGCTCGTCTTCTTCTCCCTCTCTCAGATAGAAGAGAGAGAGACAGTTAAAGTGAGAGAGAGAGAGAGAGAGAGAGAGAGACAGAGCTTTAAAGAGCATTGAGTTGTTGCGAGGAGAAGCGAAGAAGAGAGGAAAAGGAAAAGAAAAGGTGGGATTTTTGGGGTTTGCTAAAACTCGCTTTGGTTGTTGGTACTGAGACTTCTTTCCTCATCTGTGTTTAAACATTGGGGACTCCGTGAAATGTGTTGTAGTGCTTTCCCTTTTTCCCATTTATTTCTGTGGTATGATGCTCAAGCTCAGCTTTCTTTGTTTTTTTTTTTTATAAAAAAATATACATATTTCTGGTTTATTTGTTTCATTTCTCGGTTTCTATTGATGATCATGTTTTTTCTTGCGATCATTATGTGTGGAGACTTCAATTTCCAGGTAGGTGCATGGATATTATGATTCGTACACCTCTCTTTGATCTTTGACTGCGTAGATTGGATTACCCAAAAGTTTCATTTTTTGGTAGACTAATTTAACATATTATATAAAAAATTAGATATTTTCTGAAGGAATGGCCATAATAAGTTTACAATCTAATGCTATTTTGTTTTCATTTGCACCAGATTTGTTGCTAAATTTGGAGATAAGAACAGTATGCTGAGGAAGAGGAGCAGGCCAGCTCTGAAGGATCAAATGTTCCTCCATGATAATCAAGCTCAAAATTGTAATCTGAAGGCCAGGAAGAACTCATTTTTCACTGTTCCCCGCCTCTTTGTGGGTTTGAGCTCCAAGGTGGTACCAGACTGTGAATCTGCTAGGAGCCCAACTTCTCCTCTTGATTACAAGCTCTTCTCCAGCCTTAGCAAGACATTTTCTAGGTCCCCCATATCTTCCCCTCTTCATCCCAAGAGCTGGGATTGTGGCAAAGTCGGCCTTGGTTTAGTCGACTCTCTGAAAGATGTCGACGGCACCATTTCTGATCATCTGGAATCTTCTGATACCAAGAGTATACTGCTTGTTGGTTCTCAGATGAAGGTCAACATACCCAATCCAAAGGGTGATGGTTGTGCCGATCTCACCGACATGGCTGCTTCAGATTCAAAGAAAGCTGAGTTTGAGATCGGGGATTTCGGGAAGCTCCGATCCTGCTCCGCTGACGGTAATATCCACCTATCATCATCGGTTTCCTTATCCCGAGACATGTATGAGAAGTCCAAATCATGTCCCGAAAACGGCATGAACATTGGTAATTCTTGCGGTTCTTTGCCTGTATACATTAATTCCTCACAAGGATTCATGGGTTCTCTCTCTGCAAGTGATATCGAATTGTCCGAGGACTACACTTGCATTGTGTCCCATGGTCCTAATCCAAAGACTACCCACATTTTTGGAGATTGCATTCTGGAAAGTAGTTCAATCGAATCACCTGATTTTATCAACAAGTTTTGTGGAGATGCCGGGAGGTCCTCCTCCTGGGTGGTTAAGTGCTCGGATCTTTCACCTCCCCCTGATTCTTCTCATGATTTTTTGAGCTTCTGCTTCTCCTGCAAGAAGAAGTTAGAGGAAGGGAAGGACATCTATATCTACAGGTTAGTCTTTTATGGTTCATTGTTTTACAGAACTAATTAATATAAGATTCTATTTAATGTTAGGAGGCTTGCTGAGAAATCGATTTATTTGGAGTTGATTGGGTAATATATGCAGAAATTATATAAACAAATCCTAATAATTGAATGGAAATTCTTATCAAATCCAAATAAATCGGTTTCCTTATCAGGAGAAAACCATCCGTACTGAGACATGCTGTAATGATCTGGTAAATGCAATGAATTTATGAGATATTCCAATGAAATTTTTTTAGGGGAGAGAAAGCATTTTGTAGCTGCGACTGTCGTGAGCAAGAAATTCTGTTGGAAGAGATGGAGAAACCTAAAGCTGAAATCTCTAATTCTCCTGAATCCTCCTTCCATGGCGATGATATATTCCTGGAGGAGGAATTGACGATCTCTGCATAGGGATGGGCATCCCTGCCTTCTGCTGATCCCAACAAAAATCAACGGCTGGATTAAACTTGCTATAGTAAACAACTTGATCATCTGTTCATGAAGAGCTGTCTATGTGAAGCCTCTATAGCGGCCATGGATGATCCTTTTGTACATTTTACCTGTCTGCTGTGTTTGTTTTGACAGTCATGGTGATTCAGTTGGGTCTGTGGAGGCGGTGTTTTTTTTTTTTTTTTTCTCCTTTCTCCTGCGATCATGAATGATGAACTCAAATGTGCCTTTTTTTTTCGTAATTTCGATTAAAAAAAACGGTGTGAGCCATTTTGCGAGCTCCCCAATTTTTCACTACCCTTGTACTGCCGTCTTTCCCCGGATTATGTATGAGCCTTGTGAACTTTGGATCATGGATAAATATGAGTTCAACTTTGCAAGTTATTGCTGTCAAGTGAATGATGCTGCTTACCTTCCTCAGTTTACCAGTTTATGTAGTAGCTCCTGTAGCTATTCTTTCAATGGTGATTGTGAATTTCTTGGTATTTTCTGGTTTTCCTTGCTATTTTGGAAGTTGTATTTCTTTGGTTTGGTCTATGACTGGAGTTTAGTTTTTTTTCCCTACATAGGGGGTTAAAACGAGCCCGAATCCGAGCTGAGCACTGCTTAGCTCAAGTTCGGCTCGATTGATGAAGCTCGAACTTGACAAGCTTTAGTGGGTAAGATTGAACTCGCCTCGATTTAAAAATTTTTTTGCTCGAGCTCGACTTGATGGTATTAACTGTGAGCCGAACTCGACTCTAGTCGAGCTCTACTCAAAGGTTGAACTCAAGTTCGATGGTGTAATTTTATTGTAAAAGATATTTGCGTAAAATAGGAAAGTGTTTTTAGACTTAGCCAAATAATATGATTTTCAGGTTCGGTTTGTTTAATTATTCAAGTTCGAATCGACCTGAGCTTGAGCTCAGCTACACCTGAGTTCGGGCAGAGCGTAAAACGAGTTTGAGACCAAGTTGCTCGTGAACATCGTTAGCTCAATTTAAGTTAAGATCGGAAGCGGAAGCGCGTTCAAGTTAGATCGGAAGCGGGAGCGCGTTCAATTTAAGCTCAATTTATCTCCAATTCTACATTTAGATCGGAAGTGGGAGCGCGTTCAAGTTAAGTTCCTTTTAACCAAGTATTGCTGTAATCCGAATCTTGATCTGTTCTTTATTAAGTAGTATTATTATCTTTTTCTATCTTCCAGCTACGCTAACCAACTGGACCGAGGCTCGTTTGGGTTCCAATTTGTTTTTCCCGTTATTAATGCAAATAATAATTTCCATGTGAAGCTGCATGTATGAATTGGGCTCCTCCACTTTAATAACTTTCCTTTCCTTTTATGATTGCTAAGCTACTGTGTCTGTATGATGATCTTCACTTTTGTTCCATTAGAACTCTAAACAAAAGCATCTTTCAGTAAGGCTGTCCTCTTTAGGCTCTTCTTTGATTCCTCTTGATGTTGAAGGGAGGAGCAATGCTCTATTTATACCAACAAATTCACTTTTTTTTAAAAAAAAAAAAAATCAGTAATACTGATGTGGCCAAGTTTGGAATTTTTATTTTAAATATGTTTGGTGCAATATATGTAAAAAAAGGGAGGATTTTACGGTAACTTGGTGGATTCCTGGTGTATTTTAGTATTTTCCTAAACTGAGTTAGATGATTTTCATGTATTTCCTTTTTTATTTTCAAGGATGCTCACACTATTATAACAAATAAATTTTATGTGTGATATTTATATATATTATATCAACTGAGAAGTTTTAGTCCGATAGATATGAAGGTATTTTGCATATTTCGTAAAATGCTTTTTTTTTTTAATTAAAACTAAGTTAAACGTCGAATTTTCTTTTTCCTGCAAACTGTACCTTTTCTTTTTTCTCTTTTTTTTTAAAAAAAAAAAGAAGGAAAAATCATATATTCCTGCTTTTTCCATCCTCTTCTTTTATGGGAAGAACAAAGCATTATAGTATTTATCCGATTAAAAGGAACCAATCTACAGAGGATCGCAGGAGCTTAACCTGCAAGATCCTGTGTTAAACAATGCATTCAAATATCATTTTATTATACATGAAAAGCCTCATCAGACGGTCCACAGCACATTGCACATATCCCTAGATTCGTTTTACACCATTCTCATTTTTTGCCCGACTTTTTTGCAAAACTTAGCTCGAGTTTGCCCCATATCGAACATCACATCTTATAATTTATTAGCTGAATATCTTCTACTACATTCTATTTTTATATGAGGTAATTTTTATACCTCGAATCCACGATTTTTTTGGTTATTTTAGGAGTTTTTACCACTCGGCTATGTGCTCTGTCATCTTTTACTGCTATAATTTTTATACTAAGTTAATCAAGTACCGCAAAGCCTCTTATTTTTTGGGGTTTGTTTTTATTAATATAGCTTTTCAGATTACAAATTATACAAGTTGGCTCTATTAATTCTTCGTCTAATTTCATATATATTCAATTTAAATCGCAATCGTATTACCTGTAAAGACAAAAAAAAAAAAAAAAAAAAAAAAAAAAAAAAAAAAAAAAATCCAGACTTTCAGTATCATTGAAAACACTTAATAATTGATATGATATGCATGAATAGAATTCTTAGAAATTATTGAGTATTCAAATAGCATTTAAAAGAAGATTCCTAAGTTGGTACCATCCATCGCAGATGCATCCGAGCTAAAGATCGCTTTCAAAAATGGAGATTTGACCCTGCACGATCCGACTGCACAATATTCTGAGGCTCCCAAATATATATATATATATATATATATATATATATATGAGATTACGCGATCCTGTCGACGCTACCAAGTAAATTTCGTTAAAAAAAATGACTCGTGCACAAAAAATATAGGATTAGTCGCATATTAGCATTCTTTTAAAGATTTGTATATCTTAAAAATAAAAAATAGAAGCTGATGTACAACGATCTAAAAAATATATGAAAACGGTCAAAGCAGCTGCTACGGTTACAGAAATACTAAAATAAAAAAGATGTGACAACTTCACCAATAAATTGAAGGAACTCTCACAAAGTATTTGATGATGTTAATTGGTATTGTTCTATACCAAAACATATCTATCAGACATTGAAAATCTATTTCATCATGAACGTTAAATTATCAGAGGAAACAAATAATATTATAAATCATTATCTATTATTGTGATAGGGACTGATCATGATCTATTAGCCATGATCCATTGATGTCCCCATAGTGTTTACCACTATGATCGTCCTAACCAAATACTTCTCCTCTTGTAAATAGTTAGAAAAAATAAAGAAAAATAAAATCTAAAAAATATGAATCTAAATCTAAATAGCAGCTCATAGGTTCAAAATGTGACTTTTTCCATTGCATAGGTCACTCTTTAGAAGGTCTAAACACCGACAGAAATATACAATCTTCAACCCGAAATAGATACATTGTTTGAGCATATGTAGTTAAATACGAAGGCTTGACAGTAAACACCATGCCATCCGAAAATTTATATATTACGACGGTCGCATAAAATAGACATATTACAGTTATGGTTTTCCTCCTAAATCATTCCCCCCCAAAAAAAAAAAGTTACAGTGGTGGGCTGTAATTTGCCCAAACATCAATCAGCAGATGTACCTCCCAAATGAAACTAATCTTACTTTGGTAATCTTAACAGTTGCAAAATGCAATTAGCAAATGAAATTACCTTGTAAAAATCATCTGGATGCTGCTTTTCAGGTTCAAACCCCTTACAGCTCAATATACCCAAAAGGAATAGCTCTATCTCCATATTTATCATCCGGTTCAGACACCGATCATCAAAAACCATCATGTTAAATGAGTAAGAGACCCTATGGAAGAAATGTGGCCCAAAATTTGTATCTTTACACAAATTAGTCTGCATATAACTATACAAAAAAGTATACCAATTGCGTACCTTATAAATTGATCGTCATGATCCAAAGCTTTTGCAAATCACGGCTTCTTATCTGCCTATTCCCATTAAGCAAACAGGCAATTTTATCCAGGAACAATACAGAAAAGAGCAATTCTTATACTCCCAACATCTCGATTTTTTTTGGAGGAGTTCATGGCTGGCAAGCCAGAGTTAGAGAAGTACAAGCAAATACAGCTTCTCAAACTAAATGCTGAAAACAAAATATCCCGTCAGTTGAACGCCATGGGATCTTTGCTATCCGTCTTTATTTTGCACAAATTTGAAAAAAAAAAAAAATTGTAAAGTGCCTCCACTGAATTTGTCGTTCAACCCAGAATAAACAAATGCTATAGCAAAATGTAAAGTCGTTTGCTGGCGGCGTATGTAACGGCAAAGAAAGACACCAAAAGATTGACCAGATGAACGATTCTGGCCACTCTAGTTCCCAGAAATGGATCCCCTAGCTACCTCTTATCTACTGAAAAGATCATTTAGCTTTTTTCTGCTCTCCGCCTCTTGATCCTATTATATTGCATATGGGTTGATCCGATGACTGGAGTAGCTTGAGTGCGGGATGAACCTTAAGGTCCTTCATCACCAACTTCTGGCCCACATCAAGTTCACTAAGATCAACATCAATATAAGGTGGAATAACATCAGCCGGGCACAAATATCTGACTGTCCTCTTAATTGTATTCAAGTAAGCACCTACAAATTGGTAAAGTACATGTTATTCATCTCAGTGAAGAAATATTAAAACTGAAAGATTTGGGAGAAATAAAAAATCTATGTAGTAAATTCCAAGAAATCTGCTCTACATAGGTTACATTTTCTTGAAATAGTACATAAATTGTATCTACACTGCATTATTAGATCTTTCGGTTAAGATTTTTTGTCTTCCGCAAGATCCTATTTAGTAGTTCTTGTCCACAATAGGTTTACTGGATGGAAATAGGATGCAGTGGATCTAAATTAGTTCTAATCATAGAAGATATGTTATCATTCTTTCTTCTAATGTTATTTTTGTTGAGTTTATTCCTCGTTCTTATTGTTGGCTTAGTTTCTTACGCCTTAACTTGCCTTTATTCTACACCACCATTTTGGCGATGCCTGCCCAAATGGTTCCCTTGGGTAATCAAAGAAGTACATACATGCCTGCCCATATAGGGCTATTTTTACCATCTAACCATAATAACCATGATAATCCTTTTTATGATTTGGTTAAATGGATATTGGTAACTTAAGTGGCTACCAAAGTGCAATTTAGCCCCAGAGGTATAAAATGAGCAATCATAGTTCAAGTGGACATCAGCGAGCAAGTTAGCCGCTTGAGATGTAGAAAGAGAAATTTTAGTCCGTCCAGTAGACACCAAAATGCGCCCCAAGTCTCATCAAGAGGAACAGTTACATCTTTACTCATTTATTCACGTGGTAACGTGAATTTTCTTTTCATTTACATATATGAGGGTGATAAAAAATTTCTCACCTTATGGTGTTAATGTGGCAAATAAAATATTGACTTACCGACTAAAATAACACTTTGAGTCCACTTCAGGGACTCAAATTGATCTCATACACCTTAGCGGCTAAATTGCACTTTTTGTCAACTTAAATGACCAGAACTGCATATGGCCCTTTGTCATTTCCTATAATAAAAAATGGAAAAAACAACTCTCCTTGCATAGTTTCGTACAATCAAAAAAGTATTTATAAGCTTGGATAAGTCCCACAACGTAATTTTGCCACAGATTCATGATTCCCAATCATCACTACAAAGAAGGCTTTGAGTACTAGACTAAAAGTTGTATCAAATACTACATTAATTGATCCACAACAAGGTTTTAAGTATGACAACTTGGCAAAAGATATAAAATTCCATTACCTACCTTTTCGGAGTCCAGGACATACATCATCACCTCTGAAAACAAGAGGAACATCAACCTTCAATAAAGCATGTGATGGAGCTCTCAAGAATGTAACGTTAAGTACCGCGTCAGTGCCTGAGTGCAGATGTAGCTAATGAAAAGACATACAACTTCTATTAGACAAACTCGTAATTCAGAAGGATTACCTACTTTGAATAGTTATGAGGAAAAATAAAATAAGCATTCTTAAATTGACAACCTACAGAGTCTTTTTTCCACTACTGAAGGAGAGAACTTGTTTGATAGAAAAGCTAAATTTTAAAAATCAAAGTTAAAGCGACTGCAAGAGCAGTTCCCCATATCATACTGCTAAATTCCAGCAACTGTTTCTTATCACCAGATGAATTTGCTGGGTTCAAAAGCTACTAAAGAGAAGTGATAGACATGTATTCTATATACATAAACAAGGTAGCACCTATCAGATGCACAAACCATAAACACCGAAAAGTTGGAGAATCTGCTGACGAAGAACATGGAGACTTGCAAAGACGTGGATCATGATAGAAAAAAAAAGCCAAGTGTTGATCTTTACGACAATCATATTACTTAAATTTGACAAACTTTGAGTATGAGCATAAATATATAAAGATCTAACATGCATATATTGAAGATATTGGAGAAAGTGGCCTTAGTAAATATTTTTGCATTCTCTGTAAACACCTTATCTGCAACTACACCTAATATTTTGCATTCTCTGCAACTACACCTAACCAATTGTGTTTGGTTCGGGGAATTTTGACAGGATTTCTGGAAGTTTAATACGCGGGATTTTGATTCGTACATGTGGTTCGCTAAAACTATAGAAATGCAACATTCCCATGGGTGCAACATTCCCATAAATAAGATAGTCCAAATTAGAAGGGAGTGGATATCTTGATTCCTTGTAACATTTCCTGCAACGTTAATTTCTTATTTCCATAAGTGTCCTTATTTAACTCATATATTTTAAAGCCCTAGCTGATAATCGCTTCTTTCTTCTCCCTATTACTTGATATTTCAAAACACTAGCCAACAATTGCTTCTTCATTCTCCCTAACATGTAATCTTCAATTCTCCCTAACATGTAATCTTCAACGACATCAATTAGAAAGTATTTCTGTTGATTATAATTACCATTTTGATACACAGAATTTGCCATTAAATACACAGATAAAACTTCCAAACCAAGATTTTTTTTTCCTTTTTTTTTTAAGAATGGGTGAATAAAACTTATATGATCCGGCGCTAAACCCTACATAGGATACCTGTGATATTTTTATTTTTAATCCTCCGAAGTATTTATGTTAATCTCCATCTATAAACCGAGAGAAAAATCAAAAGCAATCGAGCAAGCAGCCGTACCCTGCGAGGGAGAACGCGGACCTTCTCGATGATTTCGGCCTGATCGTCGTCGAACTGCGACCGAACTTCGAGATCGAAAAGCCGCGAGCAGAAGAACACACGGCCTAGGTGTGAGACGAGCTTGCGAATCTGATTGGTCCGAACAGAGACCAGTCTCTTGTTGCCGCCTTCTTCTCCCTTCTCTTGCTCGAACACAATACTCGGAACCCGCCCGGATTTTCTCTCCTTCGCTGCGATATTCTTCCCCGAACTCGAACGCGGCACCGCCAAAATTGTCTCGGCGAACTTGGGGTCTGGGCGTGGGAAGCCTTCTAAATACTCTAACTGCGGCGGCGGAGGGAGAGGAGACTCGTCGTAGAGGACGGCCGCGACGGCGGCAGAGTGGGAGAAGGCACGGTGGACGTGGAGGAGAGGGAGGTGGGAGCAGCGGCAGAGGAGCGACATTCGTTGATCGGAGAGTGGGAATGGTGATGCTGGAGGCTGCGCAGCGATAAGCAGCAGTGTCGTGGAGGTCGAGCTAGGTTTCGTTTCAGCGTGCGAGCGAATGAGTTCATGTGATTTACAGAAAGGGCTCATCAAACTTGACGCGACCCGGGTCATATTCCAAGTAAAATATACCGTATAAATAAATTTTTGTTATATCAAGTTCGTTTTTTTTTTTTTTTTTGAAATAGGATCTAAGTAAAATACTTTCTTAAAATAAGAGAGAGCTAGTTAGATTATTTACTTACAAATAAAAAAAAATACATATCAACCGTGCATCATTCCAAATAAACTCCTTTTGTTTGACAATTCAAATAAACCTATTATATATATATATATATATATATATATAATTTTGGTCTACTCTGTAAATTTTATATTAATTCTTTAAGAAATATTTCAAATTTTTTATTTATTTAGAAATTTTAAAGATTCAAAATATTTTTAGAAAAATTTTAAGTATGCCAAGCAGACATGTGTTGTATCGAATTTTGAGTTAAAAGTATGATCGGATTGATCAATTACTTTAAAAAAATTGCATTTAAGCTTCTATATAATATAGTTTACGAATCAACTGTCGGAACGTATTTATGCGCCACATATAGCATATTTTTGTATTTAGGATGATTAATTCGCGCAACTGTTAAAATAGAAAATTGAACTGCAATTTTCTTTAGTTTAAATATATGATCAGATTGGACTCGTTTGGAGGGTGGGCTGCCGGAAAAGTGGCTTATTTTGGCACCTAAACAGGTGGCTTATTTATTTTTGGTTTCTTATGTTTGGAAAAATAAGTGAATGAAATTGAATATATTTAAGAAAGAAGACATTCCATAAATCTCACAAAAAATATTTCCTCACTAGACTTAGAAACATTAACATTATTTAAATGACCTTTATACATGATATAATTCTTTTAAAATATAAGGATATTTATGTCTTTTAACAATCACATCAAATTCATGATTAATTTTTCATCCACTTTCAGTTTTTCCATCTATCCAAACACGAATTTTTTCTTTGGACTTCCGGCGTTTCAAGCCCCTATTTCAAACTTTTAACGTTTCAGTTTCTAAAAACGTATTTTTCCGTCGATGTGACGGCGCTCGTGGTGCAAAAACACGCTTCCAAGAGTTAAAATGACGAATTTTTAAAATAGAGGGCTGATATGATATTTTCCCTTTTTCTTTTTTTTTCGTACATTTTCTTTTTAATTTCCTTTCCTCACATTCTTTTTTTTTTCTATTCTATTATATTCCCCTAATTCAAACATAGAATAAGAAGTCTTAAAAATATTTGGAAAATTTTTTTGAAAAGTAAAAAAATAAAGTTGAAAACCAATGAGAAGTTGGTTTGTATTTTATTTGTTTACACAAAATATAATTGATTAGAAAGTTTAGAAGATTTATTTTGATTATAGAACTCAATTCAAATAATTCTATTTGATAAAAATTTATATTCTTTAGTTTTATTTTATATTCTTTATGATTACTAATAAATAATTTATTACTAACAACTAGTAAATTTAATATACTTATATAAATTATAATATTAATAAATAATAATACAAAGGAATTAGTTATTAATTATATATTCGTAATTATTAATTTATTATATGATTTAATTTAATTTATAAATTTATAAAATAAATTTTTTACGAAGTTATAGAATTTATAAAACTAATAATTATTAATAATTTTATTAAATATTAATATCAATTATTTATTTAATTTTAGACTTTGGTAAGAAAATAAAAAAAAACAAAAATATTTAGAGAAAAAAAGTAGAAGAAAAGTTTTATAAAAATAAAAACTTTTTTCACTTTTCTTTAAAACAAATGGTACAGACATCTCCCCGTAAGAATAGATTAAAATATTTAAATTTTAACAAATATGAGTTGAGATGAACTATTTTGCTATTTATTTTTCGATCGATATATATAAGATAGAAATAAAACTGAATAATATATCCAAAGAAAACAAGGTGGGTTTATGGGGAACACAAAAGTCGTTAGTTGGTTATGCAAACTAACTCACACGCACACTATCCCTGTCACGGGCTACGAATATAGAAGTGACGGGTGGTGCGGTCTGCAGATCGTGACTCTCTGGACGGTGGACCCACCAACTTGCTCGAGATTCCTCGAAAATTACTGTAATGTTTTATTAGGTTTTTTCTTAAATTATCGTAAAAAGTTCTATCTGTAATAGATTTATTTTTGGGGCTTTGTCGTTTCAGCCTCTCGTTTCCCAAAGTCGTGCAAATTAGCCCCCGAAAATACATTTTCGGGGGCTGATTTGCTTTTTTTTTTTGTAAATCAGTCCTCCGAAAACGCGTTCGGGAGGCTGATTTGCGAACCCCGAAAATAGGGGGGGCTGATTTGCAATTATCCCTTTATTTTTATTCATAACATATAAATTTACGGATTGTATATATTTATGTTTCACTAATCGCATAGCTCTAATTTTTTAATCTGAACGACTCGAAGATCCGTGTTACCCTCAACAGAATATAAAGAAGATAAATTTTCTATATTTTTGAGAATGACGCTTGCGGATTTCGAATATGAAACCTTCACTTCATGAAGTGAAAGTCCCAACTATCCACCCTAAGTGCTCTGGCCTAGAATGACGATAATATCCTGGTTATCTTTATTTTTTTGGGCTACAGGCTTGGTATTGCTCCTCCACTGAACGCCACCAAGCTTCTTCTCTGGTATTCATAGAGTCATTCAGTCTGAAGTAGAAAATGTAATGATAACGTATAGCGGTCTTCGTCATCGGCCGCACGAGCTCCAAGCTTTGCTGCCGCCTCTTCCATCACATATGATAATGTCTAGACTCGTCTTTTTTTGTCATCTTGAACCAGAAAAGGGGCAATGGTGGAGGGTGAAGAATTTCAGACGTGAAAGTTATAAATTTTGATAAGATTTACAATCTTTATATTTTTTAGGTATTTTTAAAAAAAATAAATTAAATAGATATTTTGGAATTACCAAAGTCTTAGCAAATTTTAAAACTAATTTTGATTCTATAAGACTTTGGATCCTAAAATTTGTATTTAAGAATCAATATTGTGAAAAAATTTTGAACGTTAAAATTGTAAATCTAATCAAAATCTATAATATTACTGTTGAATGTTTGTCAAAAAGAATACCCCTAAGTAAAATTTTCATATGATCATCTGTATGATAATTATCTACGAACGATCGTATAGGAATGCAACTCACATACCCGATTAATTGTGGTCATACTTTATTTATCACACAACTTAGAAAGAATATAAATTTTCTATAAAATATATTTACAGTGGGATTTATATATGGAAAATTGCTTGTCCCCTCCACTGACTCACCAAAAAAATCTAGTAGTCTACATGATTAAAAAAATATAAATAATTTTTGGAGCATTTTTTTTTAAATTTATAATATAAGAATTATATATTTAGATGAGATAAATAACTTTTATGTTAAGAATTTTTTTAACATACTTATAAATAGATGTTTTAGGAATATAAAGTGTAACGAATTTGAACAATATTTTAAAAAATAAGTTTAAATCTGTTTTATTATGGAGGCCTAAAATATCTATTAGAATTAACTTTTAAAAACTTTTTAATAAAAATTATCAATTGTTTTAAAATTTATATTTTAATTTTTAAAAATTTTAAAAATTAAAATTATTTTTTATTTTTAATAATATAAATTGGTAGAGTTATTGGTGGATTTGTTGAGGGAAAATTAGCATTACTCTTGAGTCTGAGGAGAGCAGGATCAATGAATTCTATTGGTCCACGGCGACAGCGAATCAGAGATTTGTTCGTTACTGAAACTGAAACTGAAACTTGTTTCGGAGCGCTCCCCTGCGGTGCTGAAGCAACCAGTGGTGTAGGAAATCCCCGGCGCTACGAGTCGCGCCACGTCAGCAATTATGGATCACGAAATATCAGATACAATTTTTTCTGTTCCGCTTATTTGACCTAATTAGGTGTTTTTTAGAAAGAAGAGTCTGAACTACCAAAATTATAAATTTTGACTTTGCTGGATCTGACAATTCTTTATAGTTGATTTTTTTCTAAAACATGCCCTAAACGGTATCGACTCAAATAATTCTGAATCCCAAACTTTAGGATTACTCACGATTCTGTAGGTCATTACCGGTTTGACATTTTCCTTGAAAAAACGTAGCCTGATCCACTACATTCACACAACAACACTACACAGTTGTAGATCCCACATCAAACAATCAACTCTTAATTATACATCTATTGCTAGTCACAATTTTTCCTAAAAATACCTAAAATTAGGTCAAATAAGCGAACGAAAATTTTATCTGATATTTCGTGATCCATAATTGCTGACGTGGCGCGATCGTGACCGTTTAAAAGCCTGCACCCTGGTGCTTCAGCACCAGGGGAGCCGGCTCCGAAACGTTTCTAACCAACGTCCACATCTTCCGTGAAGTTCCGTTATACAGTTACACCAACCCAACAAAGAATTTTTAAATTAAACAAAGGGCCTAAATAAATAAATGGACGAAATAAATTAAAAACTTTAAAATTCAAAGTTCAAACATCAAATTCCGAGGAGAGAGAAAGAGCTGTGGCTTAGCTGGCCGCGGCACGTATTTATTCATGGGCATTTTACACAATCGGACTCCTAATAGTTGTTTTGTCTTATTCCACCTTTCGAATTTGTATTGGGCCAAATCGGTCCCTTTAGTCAAGGAAATGACAAAGAAGGTTGTTAAAATCGGACAGATGGCCGAACTAGTGAGACCATCCGTTTCGGTTCAACCGTTTATATATATAAGTATTTGTCGTAAAAATAAATTTATGTGTAAATATATAATAAACTAAAATAAGACATAAATTTATAGTAGGGTGTAAATAGATAAATCATAATATTTTATAAATTTAGTGTCATCGGAATCGAACCAAAAACTTCTAACTTCTAACTTCATAAGGTATAAAGTCTGTTGTCTGGACACCATGCACATATATTTATATTTATTATAATATAAAAAATATATTTTTTAATAATTAAAATTATTATATGAATGACTTATATAAAGTAAATATTTCTAGGACTATCTTAAAAATAATTATGGGACAATCTTCATATATTATATATATATAATATAATTATACTATATATAATATATATCTTATATATATATTATATTATATATTATATGAATCTTTAATTTCTCTACGCTTTTTTTTTATTGAGAACAAAATTATTTCTCCAACTTTTGCGGAAGTGTCCAAGTTGACTACTCTGTGAGTGACTATCAGCACCTTTTGCAACAATTTTAAGATATAAGTAGACAGTAAATTTTATCTGATTTTGTTATACTGAAACGTCTTTTACATTCTAATTCCTAATTAATTTTTATTTCTTAAAAAAAGAAGAAATAAACCATTAGTTAATCTTCTATTCTCTTTCTCTCCGCTCCCTTCTTTTCGTTCAATCTCTCTTTTTTTTGTTAGCATATGCTTGCCGAATTAAATTTTATTCTATATTTCGATCGAAAATTGAATGCTACGATAATCTCTTCAAACTCACGCTATTTGCATTCAAACTCCTAACATCATATTCATTAATCAACTGGATCAATACTGGTAACTGGTTGTGTTCTCTTCAATTATGTACATTAGGCAAATGAACATATGCCGCCAATACTACTTTCGCTCGATGAAGTTTTGTCACTTCGATACGTCGATTAGTCTCAGAAAAATACAACTTGACGAACTACTCTACTACGGGTAGCGACTTTCTATATTGATGAGATTTATTTGAGGATGTTCATATGCAAATTTAAGCAGCAACTAATTTAGTTTGCTCTATGGATCTTGGCACAAATAGTAGCTATAATAGTCCCTCAGCTATACAATCTGGTGTTTAACTTGTAGACCAATTTATTTAATATGTGCCATAAGCTGCATACAGAAATTTGCTCCCACGCAACAACATTTAAAAACTAATAAAAGGAAAAAGTTATTTATATATACAAATAAAAAGAAATACATAAAATTTAGGCCACTTAAAAATTATTCTATTCCCTTTATAATCTATATACAATAATAATAATAATAATAATAGTAATAATAATAATAACAAATAAATATATAAAATTAGGTGATCAAAGTTATTACACCATTTTTATTCTATCCCTTTATAATCTATATACAATATTAATATTAATAATAATAAATATATAAAATTAGGTAATCAAGGTTATTAGGCACCTTACGCCTTAAATAACTTTCGGTACGTCATGTGCTATTATTTTTTTATAAAAAAGTTATATGGCATTTGCTTTAGTTAATATTATGTAATTCACTTGAAATATATAAAATATCTAAGATAAAAATAAATTATAATATAATAATTATTTTATAAAAAATCTAAATCTAACTAAAAAATTAATTATATTTTATATTGTGTAATAAAATTAGTTATTCTATCCTTTTTATAATGTCCTTTTAATAATACTGACATCTATAACATTAAGGTACCAATGGTCAAAGATCCTTTTAATAATACAGACATCTATATGAGTGAATTTATACTTTGAAAATAAGGAAAAATGTTAAATTAGTCTCTCCTTTTGTACCATACTCTTAAATTAATTTTATGTTTTATAATTAGTAAATTAAACTAATATATATATACACATATATAGATTTTGATATATTTTTATATTGAAAATATTTGTTGTAAAATATTTTTAAATAGATATTTTACAAATTAAGCATGGTCATTTGACAGACTAATAGGGACCAGATATGCCAATAAATCTGAGGTGTTGTGAATGTGCAAATGTGTATCTTTGGTGCCTGAATATGCATATGTCTACCATTGATGTTGCACGCTCACTCAGAAACCTAGTGAAGAGGAGAGGCGCAGTCGTCACACATTTCCCAAAGACGATGAGATGAGTCGCGCACGGCTCAGTCTTCCTCTCCTTCCCCTCCTCATCGCCGTCTCCACCGCCGTCCATGGCCTCACTGCCGGTGAGACCGATCTCCTTCACCGCCGACAGCTTCTCTACTACAGGGATGAGTTCGGCGATCGCGGCGAGCGCATCGTGATTCCACCCTCCTTCATCTTCCCCAATCTCCATCTTCGCGACGCCTACATTGCTCTCCAAGCATGGAAGCTCGCCATCATCTCTGATCCCTACAACCTCACCGCGAACTGGATCGGACCAAATGTCTGCAACTACACTGGCGTCTACTGCGCGCTGCTACCGTCAGATCCGAAGCTGCGAGTCGTCGCCGGCATTGATCTCAACCACGGAGATATAGCCGGCTACCTCCCTGAGGAGCTCGGTTTACTCACCGATCTGGCGCTCTTTCACATAAATTCCAATCGATTCTGCGGCATATTACCTCACAGGATCGAGCGGTGGAAGCTGCTCCACGAGTTGGATCTCAGCAACAATCGCTTCGCTGGCGAGTTCCCTCGCGTTGTGCTTCGCTTGCCCAAGCTCAAGTACTTGGATCTCCGCTACAATGAGTTCGAAGGCGGCGTTCCTAGGGAGCTATTCGACAAGGATCTTGACGGAATTTTCATTAATAACAACAGGTTCGTGTTCGAGGTTCCAGATAATTTCGGCAACTCGCCGGTATCGGTGATCGTGCTCGCCAACAATCGGTTCCACGGTTGCTTGCCGGCGAGCATCGGCAACATGTCCCGCACGCTCAACGAGATCATACTGATGAACAACCACCTTAAATCCTGCGTCCCCGAATCCATCGGGTTGCTACGCGAGGTCACCGTGTTTGACATCAGCTTCAATCAGCTGATGGGTCCGCTACCGCGATCGGTAGCCGGGATGGTGAGCGTTGAGCAGCTCAATGTCGCGCACAATTTGCTCTCCGGAACCATCCCCCCCGAGATCTGCCGTCTTCCGAGGCTTCAGAACTTCACGTTCTCATACAATTTCTTCACCGGCGAGCCGCCAGCGTGTCTCCGGCTCCCGGGGTTTGATGATCGAAGGAACTGCTTGCCGGATCGACCAGAACAGAAGACGGCTAAGCAATGTAAGTCGTTCTTCTCACATCCCGCTGACTGTACTTCATTTAGATGTGCTCCGTTTATTCCGGAGCCGCCGCCTCCTCCGCCACCATCACCGCCGGTAATTCTGCCTCCTCCGGCGGTGACCTTACCGCCTCCTGTGGTTCATTCTCCACCATCGCCATCCCCGTCGCCGCCGCCTCCTCCGCCACCATCTCCTTCCCTGCCGCCTCCTCCGCCATCACCTCCGCCACCATCTCCTTCCCCGCCGCCACCTTTGCCTCCGCCGACGTCGCCTCCCCCAACATCTCCTTCGCCTCCACCTCCTTCACCTCCGCTGCCATCTCCTCCACCCCCCTCACCACTCTGCCTTCAGCACTACCTCCACCACCGCCGTCTCCACCTCCGCCATCGCCGTCACCCCCGCCACCACACCACGTCCGCCGGCGCCAGTCTACTGCGTTCGATCTCCTCCACCTCCGCAGGCGCCAATCTACTGTGTTCGGTCTCCGCCACCTCCGTCGCCAAATTCGCCGCCTCCGCCAGTCCATTCTCCTCCTCCACCACCACCACCAGTGTGGCACTCCCCTCCGCCACCACATATTTCCCCACCACCAACTTCTCCATCTCCTCCACCTCCACCTCATTCGCCACCTCCACCACCTCACTCACTTCCATCGTCACCTCATTCACCTCCGCTGCCTTTCCATGCTCCCCCACCACCACCGTTCTACTCACCGCCGCCTCCACCCCACTCTCCTCCTCCGCCACCTTCTTGTGTGGAGCCGCCTCCACATCCGCCGCCTCCATGCATAGAGTTACCTCCTCCACCTTCATCATCTCCACCTCCACCCATTTACTATAAGCCTCCACCGTCGACTTCCCCTCCTCCGCCATCAACATCACCACCGCCACCGCCTGAATTCTACCCAGGCCCATTGCCACCAGTGACTGGAGTCTCATATTCATCACCACCACCGCCCCCAATCAATTACTGATTCTTTTGAGAATTGCCCCCCTCTTCTACTCCATCAAATCAGCAAAGAATAGTTATAGTTTATAGGTCTCTGATACTCTGTTTGGCAACCACTGCTGTGCATTACATTTTCGCATGCAACTTCATCACGGTGATGAAGTAGTCGGTATGAAGATATGTAGGAGGAGGATGGGTTGGTGAAGATTCTCTCCATATTTCATTCGGATGATGAACAGGTTGAGCTGTGAATAAAATTGCTGCGAGAGAACAAAATCAAGAGTAGTCGGCGTAGAAAGAAAGATTGTATAGAGCACGAGGTTTGAGCATAAGGAGACAGTACTGCTGTGTCCCTCCGGTATCCTTCTTTTTCTTGTTTTGTTATACTTTTCTTTTCCACTTTGAATTGGCATTCTATAGCATGCGTTTACTAGAATGTTGAAGTTGTGAGTTCATTTGCAAATTGGTTTCGTTACACGTAACCGGTTGCTATGCATCTGCACCATTAACCATTGTCTGTTCTGTTGATATCCATGTGTACCTTTGAGAGATTCTCTTGTTTCGTCAGCTATTTTAAGGAAAAATCACTTTGATGTGATCGTGGGTTTTCTTAAATTTCCTGAATTATGCTTGTTTTATTAATTAGTAATTGAGTCTTGATATGATCTTGCTATTATAATAAGTTCATATTTGATTTTAGGATATCAGAAAATGATCTCTTTATGAGGTGATAACAAAAAAAAATCATTGCAAGTTCAATCTTTCTAACAAAAGTTTGGTTTTTGACGTCGAAGTTCAGTATGCACTTCGATACTTGGAGCGTTACTTTTGGACCAATTTGGTGGAAATCTACCATTTTTCATTCAATTTGTCTGCTTAGTTCAATCCAGTCTTTCTTGCATGTCGAAATTTCTGATTGTGATCCTTAAGCGCTTCGAAAAGATAAGATAAATAGATCGGATTAAACTAGAAGCCTGGAATGTACAGGAGAAATTAATATCGTCAGATCGAGTTTAGTTTGGTTTATTTTTTGGGATAATTGCAGATCAGCCCCTCCTATTTTAGGGGTTCGCAGATCAGCCCTCCGAAACGCGTTTTCGGGGGGCTGATCTGCAAAAAAAATAGCAAATCAGCCCCCGAAAATGCGCTTTTCGGGCTGATTTGTCCATAAATGAGAAACGGGGGGCTGATCTGCAAGAACCCCTATTTTATTGTTTACCATCGCTATCATGGGATTGATTCTGTCGTACAAGCCGGCGCTCTCCCACCACGATTCAAGCATCTCATTGATTTTGAGATCTGGTGGGGTTTGTTTTCTCCATGAAGACTAAAAAAGTGCAAGCAGTCTGTTGTGTTTCATGTCCTCCGCTCTGGTATTCTTTGGACCACCGTCTCCGTCTTTCTTCGGCAGTGAATATGGATCGGTACGTTTAAAAAATATATATATATATTATTATATATTAGGTATATATAGTTAATTGTATCATATATATATTATTATATATATATATATATATATATAATAGATCGATTAGATTAAAAAATTTCATCTATTCTTTTAAATTGCAGATAGATGTTCTAGTCTCTGATCAATTTTAATCCGATGATGCAGTGCAATACTAAATTTCACTAAGGTGCATTTGTTGAAAAGAATTCTACATAAAAATTATAGATTTCTATAATATATATACTTTTGGTATTTAAATTTTTTTAAAAAATACTTCTAATTATATATTTTAGGAGTATAGAATTTAAGCGTTTCTAAAAATTAATGTAAATCCGTTAAGATTTTGTAGTTCCAAAAAATCTATTAGAAGTAATTTTTAAATTTTTTTTGAATACTTAAAGTTATATTTTTTTTGATTAAAATTTATAACTTTATGTTAGCAATTTTTATGATCATGATGGGCCCATTATGTCGATGTTATTCTAATGATTGTTTTCGGAGATAAAGCCCTGTTCAATGTAAAAGATGTGATTTTAATAGTGGACAATTATATTAGATTCTAATTTAAAAAATCATATCACTAAGATTTATTTAATAAATTATATTTTATTATAGCCTAATCAATATCTTCTTATGAACCCATAATATATATATATATATGAAATGTGATGCTTCATTAACAATCCATAATATTTAATATTTTTATGTACTAAAATATTGCAACGCAATTTTAAATATTTGGAATACTGTGATTTTAATTTCTAATATCTTAATTCGGTGGAACTTTTAATATCATGCCATGACAATCTGATAGGCAATAATTTAAGTTAAATACTATAAATTTAACTGATACATTCTTTTAAAAATAGGACCAAGAGGTAGGTTCAGCCTGGTGCATAAGCATCATCATATCATGTGGGTTTTCATTTGGATGCGGAGCGGAAATCACGCAAGATTTATAGAAATTGTTTGGGCCGAAGCAATGAGTTGGGCTGTAAAGTTTGGGCTAGCCAAAAACCCTGTAACTTTGGCAAAAAAGAGGTTAGGATCCTAACTTTTGGACAAAATTTACTACTGCACAATGCTGAAAATTTTGATGGTATATGACTTTATTTTATAGAATGAGACATAATGCTGGATCTTTTTTCTATGATGGACATAGAATACTCCATGTCAGAGTAGAAAATTTTCTGAGTCGAGCCGAGTTGGAGCCAATCTATTTAAGCTCGTCGAACTCAAGCTCTAAATCTAGTTGAGATAATCGAACCGAACTTGAGTTAAGTAGTATTAGATTCGAACTCGACTTTTTTTCACCTATAATATCAAAAGATGTATGAGAATTATCTGAATGCATCTGATAATTATTGTGTACTTTTGGAAAATATTTATCCTATCACTAAATTAACGCATGCCTATTGCGAAGCTAATTAACTAGCAACCCTATTAGCGAAAAAAGGACTCTTTTTTTGTTCTTTTACTCGTATGTATCACCTCCCCCGAGACCTATAGTTTATTCCATTTTGATGTAAGCGGTTTGGAATTGACAAGAGCGATAAAGATTTGACGGATCATAACTCTTCCCTTTACCCAAAAAAGGGTATGTTGTATATCCCTGCTTTGAAAAGGCTCATAGATCCATAACCTTATCTTTGCAAATCTATTAAATTTTGGGATCCTAAAAACCCATCTAGAAATATTTTTAAAAAAAATTTAAATATAAAAATTGTAGCTCTCATCAAAATCTATAACTTTTATATTATTTAAAATTTTTTTTTTTTCCATACGCCCGTGCACATGGGATCCCATATGCACGAGCATAGTGGATCAAATCAAATTTCCATTTTAGATATCCTATCAAACCTTCGCACCATCAGAAAATTACTTCATAAAACATGTCTAATTTCCGCCCTATGCTTGTGGCGCAGATGGCATCAAATCCTCCCCCATGTGGGGGAGGTCAAGGCTTCGAAGCCTGGCGGGTTGGAGGATAGCTTATAGCTGTTGGATTAGCCAGCAGCTCCCGATGGATCAAAAAAAAAAGAGAAAAAAAAGGGGGTGTAATATCCGTAACGGTAAGAGGTGGCAAAATTACACCCGGTACTCGCGGGTCCGTGGGTACCCGTCCAAATGGGCGGGTACGGGTAAAAATTTTAGTTAAAAATATTGAATACGGGTATCACCCGCCCGTACCCGCAACTTGCGGGTCAAACGGGCCGGGTGCCCTGCGGTCCGCGGGTGCACCCGCATTAATTATATAATATTTTTTTAATTTCATGTTTTTATCCTTAAAAACGTATAATTGAAGTATTTTTTTGAAAAAATTTCAACATATAAAGTTATAGATATCATTGGGATCTATAAACTTCTAGTTGAATTTTTTTTTAAAAAAAATATTTTTAATTAGGTTGTTTTATTGGGTAAAACATGAAAACGCGTACATTTTAAACTCGAATTTTTCAGATTAATTTTTGAACCTAAAAACCATGTGTTAGAAATATATGTTTTGGAAAATATTTCAATACAAAGTTGTAGTTATTTGATTGATATCTATAAATTATATGTTGAAAAAGTTTTCCAAAAAAATATATCTAATAGGTATTTTTATGGCGAACGTGAAAATACATACATTTCAAACTCGAAGTTTTATATTAACATTTGGAACAAAAAAATATTTAGAAATAATTTTTTAAAAAAACTTTCAATATATAAAATAAATAAGATTTAATGAGATCTATAACTTTTCATATTGAAAATTTTTTTCAAAAAATATTTATAAATATTTTTTAAGAAAATTACTATTCTAACCCCCTAACTATAAAACTTACCTATCAACGTCCTTTGTTTTTTTTTTTTTTGTTGTTGGTTACCTTCCCCATCACATCTCATCAATCAACCATCATTACCCAATTCAACTGCATTCGGACAAAAATACTTCCTATGCTATTTGGACACTGAGGTCATTCTGATTCTAGAAAGCATTTTCTGAAAAAATTTTGAAAATAAAAGTTGTAGAATCTCGCCGAGATCTACAACTTTTCAATGTTCAAAATGTTTCAAAAATACTTATTAGATAGGTTTTTTTAATGTCCGAACTATTTTCAAGCCGGATTTCGGACGCGAGGTCACACTTCGGACCCCAAAAACACATGTTTGGAAGCAGTTTTTGGAAAACTTTTCAACATGAAAGTTGTAGATCTCGTCGAGATCTACAACTTTTATGTGAAAATTTTTTCAAAAAATATTTCTAATAGATGTTTTAGCGTCAGAACTGATAATACCGTACGGGTGCATTTTGTCCGAAATTTGTCGAAACAGTTAAAACGGGGGGCTTTCTACGTCATAGGGGGGGTTGAAACGCAAAAATGGAACTACGGGGGGGCTGATAAGTAATCTCCCTATTTTTTTTTCAAAAATTACGGTTTTTAAATATTGAAAATTATTAATCCGGGTACCCGCGGACCCGCCCGCAAATCCGCGGACGGGTACGGGTACCAAAATTGTAACCCGACAAACATAATGTACCCGTCGACCCGCACCCGTATGACCCATTACCCGTTGACCTGCGGGCGGGTCGGGTCGACCCGACCCGTTTGCCACCTCTAACGGTAATCAACCGGAAAAGTGTAAGTCACTTCAATGATGAATTCCAACAGGAATTTCTTAACGTATATACACAGAAACAAACCAATGTGCACGTAATAAATAAGTAATGATGCAGCAGCAGCAGCAGGATCTGTAGCGTTAGCTTGCAAGTTATATCCATTATTATTCCTTTCCCTTCTTCGATCTCATCATCTTTCTCTGCAGCAAACACCGTCTACTAAATCTCCACTAAAATTACACACACACACACACACATATATATATATTTTTAAAAAAATTAAAATGATGAAAATGTGTTATTTTAAGCTTAATATATATAAAATAAAATAATTAACTATATATATATGTATAATATTTTAATTTTTTTAAAATATTTTATTTTTAAATAATTCAATATTTTAAATATAAAAAAAATAAATATTTTTTTTTTCACACGCATCGCGAGTGATGTTTCCGCTAGTATATATATATATATATATATATTCGAACAGTCCCAACGTCTTAATAGCATTTTCCATTGTATATACGGAAGGGTCAAGCTTTTAGGAGCTTTAGAGCTTGCAGCGGGAAAAAGAAAAGAAAACGCCACCAGAAACACATTCTTTGTGTATATATAACTAACTATCGATCTATCTCTATCTTCTCATCTTCCTTCTCTCTTCTCTCTGTGTATTCATTCGCCAATCTGAGCTTCTTCAAAGGATTTGGATGGAAGATTTGGATAGAAGCTGGAAGATGCTCCTACAAGCAGCTCTTTATTTGCAGGTCATTACGATTTATTTTGCTGATTCTTTTTCTTTTTCCTATTTCTATTTTTTTTTTTACTAGTTCTAATACATTCTGTTAATCAAGCTCCATAAAAAAGAATTATTGCTATTCATCCCCATAAATTTAGAAATTATAGTTCCAAAAATAAAATTAAAACAATGAATCATTTCTGCAGTTTCAATGTTGACTTTATTATAATCATCTCTATACAGTTTCAATGTTGTATTTGACTTCCTTTTTTTTCCCTATAAGTTAGTACAATTTTATGGCAAATATAGGTTATTAATATCTCACGATAAATATAGCTTATTAATAAATAAGAACCAACCAAATAGCATTATTATTTTTTTAATGCCGGCAATATCTTATTATTAAGAAAAAAAAAGAAGAAGAAAAGGAACAGCACTACACTGAAACATATGGAAGCAAAGAATATGTTCAGATGCCATTATCTCGATTCTTGTAAGCTAAGTTAGATCCTCTTTTTTTCTCACCATTCTTTCTCATATGATTTGATTCTTTTGCGTTGTACTCTTTATTTTTCGGAAGTCTGTATCAGTCATCGGCTGAGTGTAGTTTTTTTTAATAAAGGCAGCGTCTTTCCTCTAAAAAAAAAACACTCATTATGACATAAAAAATAATCAGATTGCTTCTTTATTCTGCTTTTCTGAAAGAAAGTTAATTTCGAAGAAAAAGGATGTGAAATTGGTTTATATATAGAGATTGAAACTAGTTTGGCTTCTTTAGTCGGTTCTGTACAGATTTTCTTTTTCTTTTTCTTTTTTTTTTTGAGAGAGAGAAAGGTGTTCTTATAGCTGATTTATAGACAATCGCTTTCCTGGGCCCAATTCATATACCAACTTTTCTCCCAATATGATGTCATAATGGAGATTATATAGCTTGCTATACCTAATTTAATAATATATTTTTCAGAAAATCCTGCGAGGGATTTTATCCATCTAGTCAAGCTAACTGCGCTCGGCTAAATTCCTACAAATGTAAAATGCTTTATTACAATATTCAAGCCCATTATTCTGCTTATTTCCATATATTACACAATTAATTCCAAAGTGCCTCAATAATGGCTTCCTTATTAGCTAATGGATTCCATTAATGCTACAAAACCTATTTTATATCCAATTATGAATATCACTCTCTGTGCATAAATATCTTATTATTAATATATTTTAAGTAATATTGCTTCTGTTCTGCAGTGCATGGAATAAGTTGAAACATGGCTACGGAGGAGAATAACCAGAGCAACAGAGAGTTGTATTACAGGTTCATGGAGGACTCATGCTGCACTCACTTCTGCATGGGACCAAATCCTTCCATGGCGAGATACGTTTACGGTCTCATTTTCCTCGTAACGAGCCTCCTGGCTTGGACGCTCCGCGACTACGGCCTCAGCGTGCTCGCCGAGCTTCAGCGTGAGCAACTCTAATCTCTATCCCTTTATTTAGTCGAAATTTTTATTTGCCATATTTTAGGTGCTCGTCGGTTTTTCTTCTTCGCCTCCTCTACTTATTTCCCACGTCTTTTTTTCGTATTCGCTATGCTAAAGAGAACTGCTGCCATTTTCAGAAAATGGTGTGGTTCTTGCTGGGGGTTTAGTTAGTTTGAGAGTAACTGGTGTATTTAATCCAAGGTTTTCTAAGCCGAGCATAGACGAATTTCGGTAAACTCAGATCTCGGCACGTGCCGATAGTACCGTACCGATATATGTTTATTTATTATTTTATAAAAAGTAAAAATAAAAAAAAAATTAATTGAATAATTTAAATATAAGATTTTTTGACACGTGCCATGTCGGTTCGTACCGTGCCGACAACTGTCGAAATAGGCACGTGCCGTCCGGCACGAGTTGTACCGATCGGCACCGAAAACTATGATTTAACCAACATTTCTGACTACTCGTCTTCTAAGAGCATCTCATCTGCAGTGCTGAAAGGTTGTCAGGGTGCAAAGTACTGCTTGGGGGCTGAAGGTGTGCTACGTATAAGCTTTGGTTGCTTTGTATCCTAAACAACATATTTCATCATTCTTTCGAAGAGATTTAGCTATTATATTAACCCCAGTTAATTTTTTTTTTTTAAAAGAATTTTCATATTTTCGTTAGTGATACTTAACTTTGCATCAGATATTCTTCTCCATTATGTTCTTATCGACGGTAGGAACAAAGAAGTTAAAGGATCCTAGGAATTCATGGCACTCTGGGTGGTGGCCTGTCAAGATCATCATTTGGCTTGGTTTGCTCCTAATCCCATTCCTGGTGCCCTCACCATACATTGAACTCTATGGTAAGTTCATGAGTGTAATCTTATCTGGTGCAGAGAATTGTTTAAAATTTCTCCTTTTTTTTGATGAGAAGGCATATATTTTCCTTATTTTGCAGGTAAAATTGCTCACTTCGGCGCAGGGTATGCATACAGCTAAATCAACATCCCTTATTTGGAAAACATTTTAGTTTTCTGAGCAAATAGGATTTCAAATTTTTTTTTTTTTAATATTGGTTTTATTAGCAAGTAAATTATAAAGGTTAATCGAGGAATTTCCAAGTTACTAGGTAAATTATAAAGGTCAGTTAAGGAACTATAAAATGATGCTGTGATTTCATTGCAGGGTATTCCTCCTCATCCAGCTTGTCAGTGTTATCACCTTCATAACATGGTTAAATGACTGCTGCAGGTCCGGATTGAATAGGGAGAGATGGTATGATTGCTCTTGAACCCTCTCTATCTGTTCGATGAATTGTCTCAACGAAATTATCATGCAATGCTTGGTTTGCAACCACATGCAAATTTACGCTAGTAGAATTTTTAAAGCATTTTATAGCTACTAATTCTGTATAAGTTGATAGCTGACATTCGAGAATGCACGATTTGCAGTCGCATTCCATTTTCAGCGCTTGCAGTCGCTGCTCATGCTGCATGCTTTGCGGGTGTGGTCCTCATGTACATTTGGTACGCTCCCGAATCATCATGCAGAGTCAATATCTTCTTCATTACTACGACTTGGGTGCTTTTGCTGCTCATGAACTTCGTATCTCTACACTCCAAGGTAGGTAACAGTTAGCTTCTTCAAGCCCTCCGCCCGCGGGACGAGCGGTTGGGGCGTGGTGGTCACAACCATCACGTCCCGCGTTCGAGCCCCGTGGGTGTCCTGAAATGGGGATGTGCCCACGCCACGTGTTTTCAGCGGATGCAGGGAAGCTGGTGGCTAGGTAACTCCTAGTACTCCATATCTGGTCCGGGGCGGACGTCAGGCCGGAGTTTTACTCTACTGCGTGCACCTTGGTCCAAAATGGTCCTATAGGTGTGCGTAGAAAACTGTGGTCCGCAAAGCGGAAACCCAAGAAGGGGTTTCGCCTCGTTATCTCAAAAAAAAAAAAAATACAGTTAGCTTATCAAAGCCTAATTGTGTTATTTTCATTTTAATTCGGAGTATAAATTCTTTAAAATGCAGGTGAAAGCTGGTCCCCTGGCACCAGGGTTTATGGGGATATACACTGTTTTCCTCTGTTGGAGTGCTATCAGAAGGTAGGATTAATCTTATGCATGGTTTTGCGTGCTGATAGGTACAACCTATGTTGGACAACACGTATCTGTTCCGGCAGTTATCAACAGGCTATGAACCGACATAGCACATGTCAAAAAAACTTATATATGAATTATTGAATTATTTAATTAATTTTAAAATTTTAACTTGTGTTATTCTTGTCTTAATATAATTTAAAATTTTAAATTATATGCATACTTTTGTGCTTATGTCTTTCGTGTCTTAATAACTGCCTTGACTGTAACCTTCCACCTCAGTGAACCTCCAACAGAAGTATGTGACTTGAAAGCACAACCTTCATCAAAGGATTGGCTTACAATCATGGTACTTATTTTTCCTAATTATTGAACTGTGTCTATGTAATTCATGATCGCATTGCCATTTTGTATATGCATGGACAGAGCTTCATTATTGCAGTATTAGTTATCGTCATGGCGACATTTTCGACAGGAATCGACTCAAAAGCATTTCAGGTATTACTATACTCTCGGTAATGAGGTTTGTAAGCACACTACTTTAGCTTGCTGCTGAATTCAGTAGAACATCTGCAGTTCAAGAGGATTCATGTCGAATCAGAAGAGGAAGTGCCATATGGATATGGATTCTTCCATTTCGTGTTTTCAATGGGGGCGATGTACTTCGCTATGCTGTTTATTGGCTGGAATTCTCATCAAACCATGAGAAAGTAAGTGCTTTCCACTTCAAAGTTCTTTTAGACTTCAGAATAGATATTAAGTATGCAATTCAGGAAAAACCTCAAAGTAGAAAGTTGCTCTTAAATAGTCCCGTCCCCCTTTTTTTATCAAAAAAAAGTTTTGGGAAAAATAAAATCCAACCTCGAAAGAAAAATTGCGCCTTTTTGACCAAAAAAATGGGAGGAAAAAATAATAGAAAATATCCCATCTGAAAAGATATTATTATTTTTATTATTATTATGCTTGAGCGATGTGTTAAAGGCTGATTTTCATAATACAGATGGACTATAGATATTGGATGGACCAGTACATGGGTTAAAATGGTAAATGAATGGCTAGCTACACTTGTTTATAGTAAGTTCTTAATTTTTTTTTTTTCTCTCTTTTCTTTTTACAAGTCTTTCTTTTGGTTTTAACTTATGAGATAAACTTTTTTTTTTTTTTAATGGTTGCAAGCAATCCAGTTTTCTACTAATCTAAATCCGCATACCTCTGTTACAAAACTATCAGGTTTCAGGAACCAACATTTGGCCATTTATAATTAAGATCCTTTTGCCATGGAGATATATATTCTAATTCAAGTACTGTGGTTCAAAACTAAAAGGAAACTTAAATAGTCAATAAGAAAGCAGGCACGATGTGAACCATGGGCAACATGCTTTATATATATATATATATATATATTATTATTATTATTATTATCTGACCGTAACTGTCCAACTTTTGAACTTAGAAACTCATAGGTGCCATCAACGCATATTCCACCACCAAAAAATTCTAGTTTTTTGGTTTGGCCGATCCGAAAAACCGTGTAACATTCCATAGCATATAAAAGAGATAAAACTTCCTCACCTTACAGGTGACGATTGCGAGATTTGAAACTGAAACCTCCACTTTACCGATAATCTGTTCTAGGCATCCTAGGCTTCGGTAGTTAGTGATAGTGCAATTAGCATCCGCTAATGCGTTGATTGTTTTAAAATATCATTTGCAGTTTGGATGATCGCAGCTCCTGTTGTTTGGAAGAGCAGAATGAGACAACAAACCACATTTCAAGAAAATGACGGTTAGACCGTTCCGTTCCTGGCATCAGACTAACAGAACAGAAGCAGCAGAAACATAACTAGTGACCAATCTTGGTAACAGAGTGTTGATGATGGAGAAAAAGGAGCATCTCTTGCACTTGAAACATCATCAAATTGATAAAGATTCACTTTGACTTTTTTTTACCAATTTCTTCTCACTCCCATCGTCTCAAGTATATCCTTTAAAAGCAAAATGAGAATATTTGACTTGCAACAATTGTCAATATACAATAAGATGCTGCTGGCTGTATTATTGCCTGCAGTTTTTTGTAAAGTTCCTGCAGAAACTATTAGTGAAATATATATTTATGGATGGAAATGTGTTATACACGCTTACGTAATAAGATGAAAATACTCAAAAATATCGCAGAATGAGCTACGACTGCATAAACAGTACATCTTATACATAACTATCTAATTTATTTACCACAACGCATGGACGGTTCATCTTTGGATTCCTAAACTGTATGCATCCCCATGTCCTATATCCAGTTTACAAAGTCAATTGAAGCAATAAACATGTCAAATTCATTAGGCAAATGCAGCTTGTAAAATAAAAATCTCTAAAGTATGCTCCAAAAGGAAATTGATGTAAAATTAACTGAAAAATGCAGCCTTGATCGATGATTTGACTAATAATGTTCTTCGGTGAATCCTCTTGATGCCGAAGCTCCAAAACAAGCATTCTCACTAAGCTTTACTGAAGACGAAGTGAAAACTCGGACAACAAAAGTACAATCAGGATGCAAAATGGAACCAAGGAAGCTGATCTAGGAATACATTTGCTACCAACAACAGTTGAAAGAAAACTCGAGCAAGATTAACGATGAAAGACCCAGTTTATACTTACAATATTACAAATAAATTTCTCAGAAAATCGAAATCAGTAGCCACACTTACGACTATGAGCGAGCGGTAACACAACAAAAGCAAAAAAAGGGCAGGATCTTACAATTTTAACGCCAAAAGGGGGGGTGAATTACATCATTACAAGCCTAAATAGAAAAATAACTGCAGATGGTTACAATAATATACACCAACTGGGAAGACTACCTGTTCCCAATGACAAAAGCAGTAAAAGCCTTCAGCAATATGCATCATCGATCAGCATTTAGGACTTTGTTTTTCACCCTTCACACTGATTTGACAGCAACAATGAGTTTATGCTTATCAAATTTTAAAGGCCACTGCTTCGACCTGAGCTGGATGCTATATCAAATCCAAAACTGAGAATCGATGGTCAAAACTGAAGTTCCATAGGCAGCACGTTCCAACACAAATGGAAGCTGCTAGCAACCACACATCACATATCACATCCTAATATTCTATCCGAACGGGTTTCCTCCAGTTGGAGCAAACGAATTTGGGTTGCCCATTTGGGAAAATGAGGCAGCTGAACCCTGGTCCATGCCTGAAGTGGCAAATGCCGCTGCATCATTTCCAAACCAACCTCCAGCTTGCTGGCCCCTACAGTCAGCAGATTTAAGATAACTCGTCAGGCCAATCATGTTCGCAGATATATTGAACTACAATATCCTATCAAACTGTAATTTGGATTGTATAGAAAACTCATATGGTTCCTAAAGACACACATGGTAGTTCCTTTAAAAAGTTGGTACAAAATCACAGAGTAAACCTTGTTTTCACTGTATATTATGTACATACACATAGCCATGAATGTTCATAAGATGCACAATCTATCATTTTCTGAGTATTAATCAGCGCATGCAATCAGTGGCGGATCAGGAAATTTCTTCAGCATTGTGTGTGTGTGTACATAAACGATCAACAATATAACACAAACAAACAAAATCATGTACCGATATGTGTAATAGTAACTCCTACAATTGTCTTATGAGAGGAACTAAGGGCTAATTGCTACAACCTAAGATTTGTAACTTCTGCAATAAATTTGTAATGATGTGTTCTTTTACCCAAGAAAAACACCTACTAATTTTCTCTAATTGAGAAAGTCTTTTAATTTGTCAATCATTTAAAATATTTAATTATCTTTTGAGCTAACCATCATATCTAAGTAAATCAAATAAATACGAACAAAAGCAATGGAGTAACAAAAATAAAAACAAAGGCTAAAGCATACTACAAAAGCAACTGTTTGTACAGCACCAGCAGTCACACCTACTCAATCCCAACCCTCCATTCCTATAGCATCCGCACAAGGAGGTTAGTTCCCCCCAACAAACCCTCCCCCTCACTTTTTATCAGGCTTCATATCCGATAGTAAGGTCCAACAATCCCGAAGGTTCTGTTAACTCACATGAACATAATATGGATCCGCCCATGCATACAATACAATCAATTATAGAAACTTGCAGTTGTACTAACATGTGCTAACATGAATGGTAAGATCAAATAGCAGCGCATAAACTGTGTAAAAGCTTACACTAACATGTTGTTAGGTGCCAGTTGTGCCATGTTTAAAGGACTCTGCTGAACCATGTATGGACCTGTGAATAAACTTTGGTGTTAGTATTTAGCACTAGAAAAGAGCTGATAAGCCAAAAACACCCTGGTGCCTCGAGTTTTACTTGCTGAGCTAGCTGGCGGAATACCAGCTTGTTGAGGTGACACCCACTGTGTTGTTGGGGCTCCAAAGCTCACACTCCGCATTAAAGGTGAAGGATTTGCTTGACTAGGTAATGATCCTTGAAGAGAGGCCATTGTGGGGAACTATCATACAAGAATATAACAACCATAAGGTTTCAAAGTATTTAAACAATTAAGGATAATGCATGGTGGATCTTCCACAACGGCAAATCAATCTAGAATAATATTTCTTTGAACAACAATTGTTAATTGAAGGCACAAGTATTAGAAGATCCATCGCGCATTGTTAATCTTGACAAGTGCTAGATCGTCCAAATTTATGTGTAAATCATGTCCCAAGTCCAAAGAAAGTTCTGGAAACTACCTAATCCCTTACAAAAAAAAGGTCAAAAACAAAACAAATAGAACACATAAAATTTACATACCGAGGAAGCGTGGCTTAGATTTGGCTCATTGCCCAGATCAAATGGATTTGTAGACTTTGAAGTGGGAGCAGCGGTTGGCATGGGTGTGACAAATTGCATAGGCTTTAAACACAAGTAGAAAACCATCTCAATAATAAGCAAAAGCTAGGATAAGAAGGAAATAACAGATAATGACTCAAACACTTACAGCTACAGCAGGATACTGCATGCCATAACCCATAGCAAAATGTGGGCCTCTTTGCCAACCTGCATATGCTACAGGTGCCGGTGGATAGAGCGCAGTAAAAAGATCCTGCACATAATTATATATGCTTAAGCGACACTATGTTTCACATATCGAAGTTGTATTAAATCTTGTCAAATCATGCTTACAGCTGGAAGTTCCTTCCTCCTACTAGCTTTAAAATCGTCAGAAGCTTGTGACATATCTGGTTGTTTCACCTCCTGCAGTAACTTTACAGCAACCTGAGATGGTGTCCCGGTAGTAACAGCTGGCCCTTGCAGGTTTGGTGGCAATGATGTAGCCCATGCCTGAAACGGTGTGCAGCAACCTTGTGTAAATATTAAAGGAAATACTATTGTAAATGATGGTAATACTATCTTACATCTTTTCTTGGAGTAAAATGCTGTGGACAAGTTTTACCTGATTTCCTGATGCTCCAGTAGGTCCGTTCAGGGATGAACTGGTAGGTTGGTTACCAGCATCAGAGAATAGAGAAGTTTGCTGCTGCTGCATGCTCTGCCACTGTCCAGCATCCGATTTAGGCCAAGAATCAACACTGGCAGAAGCGTTTCCTGCAGCTGTAGGCACAGTAGCTGCCAACTGGGACAATGCAGACTCCAGTGGATTCGAAGTTGATGTCATTTGTTGTGAAATTTGCTGCCCAGCAACATCAAAAGATGCCCAATCTCCACCATTATTAGAAGGCAAGGTAGTTTGGTTAGGATCAGATTGCGGTGCAGCTGCAGCAGGAGGCTCAGGATCTGAACTAAAATCAATCAAACTTCCCAAGTCGTTGGCCTTCTTAATTTCAACTGAACTTCCTTCGGTTGATCCTAAGCTACTTGAAGATGCAGTCCTCTGCACCATGTTGCAAATATTTTGTTACTCAAAACAATTACTAGTTAAAAGTGGGACCCGACATACTAGGAAAGTATTCACATGAATAGAAAATAATGATAACACAAAAGAAAGTATCTGGTTTGAAATTAAATATTTAAATTAATATCTCATATCAAATCAATCATTTAATAACAAAATTACCTGTGTCTTGAAAGAATTATTGGGGGCCTTAAACCCATTTGGTTTAGGAAGATCCCCTACTCTAAGTTGTGGGGCATCATCACCCAAAATTTCTCTGACTGGCCGCACCACCACAGGTGGGCTGGACGCTCCTTGACTATTTGGAGATCTTCCGCCTGGCTTCTCGGTAGCATCTGGCAACCTACGATCTTCAAACCTTTGCTTTTGATTTTCATTGCCAAATCGATCATCTCTGCGCCGATCATCAACTACCTCAAAGTATCCAGGACTCCTCCTGTAATTACTCTGATCAAATCCTGGGCTTCTTTCTCCATAACTTAGCCTCACATTTCTATCATCATATCTTCCATCAGAACTAGCCCTTTCGCCATAACGCCTCTCGTACGTATCCCCATATGGTGGACTTTTTGAGTCGCCACGATATGAATCTTCCCTTCTATTTTCATGGTAATCTTCCCTATCACCCTGTCAAATTCATGAACAAAATGTAAAAGTAAGGAAAGGATTACATGATACGCGAATACAATTTATAAATCCATTCACTAAAATATTATATAGCTCGATTAGGGGATAGAACAAGTACAAAGAGTCACCCCAAGCTACCCTGAAATCGTCCATATAGCTATGCTTATGTAGATCTTTCTAGGATGTCACACAAAAATTGGCAATTTATTAAAGAATCATAATTATGTTTAATATCTCAAGTATTTTTTTTTTTAAAAAAAAAAGACATTCACCTTCACTCTTGGGGGCCTGTCAACACTTCTTTCACCAGTAAATCTACGATCAACATAAACATGCTTGATAAAGTCTCTGAGCTTATCTACATTGCTGAAAGAAATTGTGAATTAGGTTGAAGTAAAATAACACCATTTGTGTCATTAAAGGAAGTTCGATGATTACCTGCTATCAGGTAATGAATGACGTTGGGGGTCCAACTCCTTGAAGAATATTGCCTTTGCATTCTACAGCATAGACATCAAATAAGCAACATACAAAAAGTACAGTGCGGATGTGCAAAAGATGAGTTGAATAAGGAACATCCTCTACATGACAAAATAAACGAAGTGTATGCATACCTCATTGCCACCTCCTTGAAGGGCGGTTACTTCTTGCGACGTAAATTTTGCCATTGATATGGACTTAACACGGTGAGTGAACTCACGACTATAGGGGACAGCATTGAGTAAGTAATAAACTTCAAATAATCATACAAACTTGTAAATTTGCATTAGAAGCCCACAAAGTACAACTATCTCGACAAGCATAACGCGATAGATGCCAACAAAGTGTAGACAAACAATAACACCAATACTTACTGTATTCCACTACAGGTTGTACAGATGAAGGTCGAAAAATTTGTGCAGACATATTGTGGTCCCTGTTCCAAGAAAACACAAACACAAGGTATTGTGAATAGTGATGCAGAAAATTCAACTTCAGTTTCTTTGCTACATTAAAAATTAAAAAAAAAATAATAGAAAACATCTGTTAACAACACAATTAAAACTTGTAGCATATAACTGATCTAGCATTACAGCCAAAACGCTATGTGAATATTGCACCAGTTCTCCATAATCCACACAATAACCATAACCATTAGGAAAAGGCACAAGCAGAATGAAGAAGAGTTAACAAATAACCAATTGGACTTAAAGATTACCTAACATTTTCTGCAAAAAATTACAGGCAAGTTATTCAGCAAAAAAAAAGGAACAAAAGGTTAAACTCATAATCTAGGAAAGCAACCACTTCCCATGGTTTGTTAATCCTTTTAAGGTTATTTCATTGTAGTAGGCCCCTACAGAAATAATTTTACAATGGATGAACTCATCATAAGCTACATAAACAAATACTCCCAACACAGTAGTGTTATGTGACTATCATGTATTCTGCGAACTTACAAATATATGTCTAATGAACGTTAATTTCACCTAAGGTGGATATTTGGTACTAGCTAACATAGCCAAGTGAATTCATTAAGGTAATTCTAGGAAAAGTAGCTGTATAGCTGCATTCTAATGGAAGAAGATCGAGAGCTTTGTTACATTAGCCATCTTATCAATCTACTACTTTTTTCTTCACCTTGTGCCTCTACGGTGCAAGTAGTTACATACCTAAAGTGCCAAAACTTGGAGGAATTAGTACCAGCTATAAGTTCATAGCTCTCTAAGAAACTAATAGAAAATAGTCAAACCTGGCTACTAAGATGAGTCAGGAAAAGGATGCAGAACCTACTCTGTGGATACAACTAAAAAGGCCCGTTACTTATCTAGGCCTCGATGCATGGACGTCTTGTATATTGATTGGACAGAATTTGCTATCTCCTATTACATAGATTTTTATTGGTGACATATGGTAACACTAAAATCCGATTAAAGAGCAACTGTAGTTCAAAGTTTTCTTCTCATTTCTATCATATCCTCACACTTGATGGAGATTTAGCCTTAGGTTGTATTTCTTTGCAGCTCATTGGATAGCATATAGATGTTGTATTGCCTAACAAGCTAAATTGAAGTATATAAATTACAAGCTGCCTTTAGAAACATGCTCAATGGCTCGTGACTTAAATTAAGCTAGTCAGCCGCGTAATCACCGGCTAAAGAAGATAGACTCAGTTACAAGTTGCAACCAAAAACACCTTAATGTAAGCTTATGGTGTGGTAAAAGTAGCCACTAATTTTTTGAGATTTATGTGGAAGCGATAGCTTATAATATAAATTGAATCAAGTTACGATATAAACAGATTTACGAGTATTTTACAAACTATATTGCACGTCTCTCCAGATCACAGGTCCACACTTCTTTTCAATTTACCAATACTAACGAAATTATTATACATAGACCAATTACAAAAGAATGCAAAACAATAATAAATCAAAGAAATCTTACCAGATTGTTACAATTGATGCACCTTTTGTTGGCTGGAAGCTTCATAAGACCTCTAATGATCTTCTCGTTCTTCTCGTCCTCTCTCATCCGGCTCGCCATGCTTGCCACGCCCTAGCTCCTACCTCTTGTCTCTCAATTATTACAGTTCCTGCAGAGCTCAGATTACCGATACAAATCAAGCATTTATAATCAACCAAATTAAATAAATCTGACAAAATCACAGCAAAATCAACCAAGATCTGAACGTTTGAGACATACGTTATATCAGCTCTGATCTAATGAATTCTCCAAAGATCGAGAAGAGAAAGTAGATGGGAGATGTCAAAGGTACGTGGATTTCTGGAATCGCTTTTAGGGTTTGAGAGAGAGAGAGAGAGAGAGAGAGAGAGAGAGGAAGAGGAGAGAGATGAGAGAGATCTTCTTTCCCTTTGTTCTTGTAATAAGAAGAGAATGGCGGAATTAATTCGCTCTCTTGTGCCTCCGGTAAATTCAGCAAATGTCGCCGGTTTTGCCGGTTGACGACGGGCCCCAGGCCAGAAAACAGACAACAAAGTTACCAAACCACCCTCTCGCAGCCATCACTAAGAAATTAGGAATTTAGTAGGATTCCATAAAATCTTGAATCTCAATTTTTTTTTTTTAATTAATGGCAAAAATAATCATGCTTTCCAAAATCCAGAGAAATTAGTCACTATTTTTTTAACTTTTTAAAAATTATTAGTCGAAAGTTAAAAAATATTTCAATTAATTAATAACTAGTATGATATCGACATGATATCAGCATCTTCCTTGTATGCTACAATACTATATTCCTAATTAAAATGACGATCTGATTGAGTACCATATATCTACTAAAATTAATTTATAAAAATCAATTAATTAATTTTATATTATAAAATATTCGAAACATATATGTATGATTTCATACGCGGTTAAGTATGGAAGTAAGAGATTGGAGGCCAATATTAAGTGGTTCGGTCATTAATGCGACATACATAATGTTGGTGACCATTATGAGGAAGAAAACTTCGAAAGGTTCCTCGGATTAAGCTCGAGGTATTACAGCGGAATATATCTTGTTCCTTATCGTCTCTATTTGTGCTTTATTTTTTTTTCTTGTAAATTGTTAATCCCTATTTATTTATAATTGTACCCAACCTTGCCCAAATTTATTGCATGTATTGAATATGACATTATGGTAGGTTTTGGGTGTTGATCCCTAGCATTAGCGTGGATTTTGAGAACAAAGGGCCAATACCGAAGCGATCCATAAGAGATTCTTTTTCGGTGTGCAGCGTGTTGGACAGGAAAGACATCGTTGGTTTCTTTGCAATGTTCTGGCATGCTTTCCACTATACGAGCACGCATAGATATATATCTCCACAAAAGGACGAGCGTGTGTGCCAACTCATAAATAGAATAATTTTAAAATCTGTTAAAATTTAGAATCATATAACATCTATTTAAAATTATTATTTTTTAAAAAAATTAACATAAAGATTAGATATCATCAGAATATATAATTTTTATATTAACAATTTATGTTTAAATTTCTTTTATAATTATGTGAATTAATGAATTAGTTGCAGAAAAAACATTTTCCTTCTTGTGACGGCAACTTGAATGGTCTTCATTTACAAACGATTCTAGAAGTTAGTTTTGACAAATACTGTTTTAATAATTTCTAGAAGCTCCAACAGTAAATGAAGGGGTGATTACGTCAGCTGAGACGTCATGTCCATGGGGGCAATTTTGTAAACTCATAATGGGTTAATTTGTCGGCGGCGAGATTCCCGACTTACCGTACGGTAATGGAGAGAGAAGGGTTGGACTACAGACTGAGTGCAGACCATTTTTTTAACGCCTTCTAGAGCAAATGTTATTCCCATTTACCCCCCGTTTTTACTGTCCTCGGTTCTGTTTTACCGTGCTGCCGTACCCCTTCTGTCTTTTTTACCGTACTCGGTTCTGTTTTACCGTGCTACTGCTGCCAAATTCTGAGCTGTCCAGACAGCTTGTCCACGTGCATTCGCACGTGCTTTGTTCATCGTGCAAATAAGTAAACCCTCTGTTTAAGTTGGGCCGGCTGGGTACATTTTGTTAAATAAGCCCATGACTGCCCCATCGGGCCCCACATTTCAAAGCTGACCCGATCGTTTCTTTTAAAAAAGCCACTCATGATGCATTGTCTACTTTTTTTATTAAAAGTTTCTTTCTTTTTAAATCATTTAAAAATTCAGACAAAAGAAATCATTTAGGTGACTTTGGTTAGTAAACCATTTAAGTGACTTTTTAAATCAGAATCGGAATCGACATCAAAATCAGAAAATAGTAGAATCAGAATGAAAGTGATAAAAAATATTGTATAATGTTGGATATATTATAAAATCGGAATTAAATTATAATTATTCGATTTGTTATATAAAATCAAAGAATCTGAATCATAATCGAATCAATACTTTTATTTTTTGTAGTAACAAAAAAATGAATTAGCAAAAATTGCAATCATTCATATTACCATCAAATAAAATATTATATAAATATCATCAATAAATAATAAAATTCTAAACATGAATATGTGGATGCAAAACTATGTTGATGCAAAACTAGCATTTTTATATGTAAATTATAAAAATTAATTTATATAAAATTTAAAATATATTAAAAAAAAACAAATAAATTTTTATAACATAATTTATACATAGCTAACATATGTGGATGCAAAACTAGCATTTTAAACTAGAACCCGGTGCTATGGTTCGAGTCGGCCAACTGTCACGCAATCTTCACATTCCATCAGATCCCGCTCCCTTGTTCCCTTATCTCCGGAAAAGAAAACCCTAATTACTCGACTAATCACTTGTTTGCTCGAACTCCATTTCATGGCGTCATCGTCGAAGGATGGTGATGACCCGGCGGAGTACGAGAGTGACACCGAGGACTCGTTATTGCCAGCCATGAGGCGGCGCGAGGCCAGCGACGACGAGGACGGCGACGGCGACGGCGACGGCGATGCTCCGCTGGCGCGGAAGCAGTTGATTGGATCCGACGCGGACTCAGATGGCCAAGGCGCTGCCCAGGTGTACGATGACGACGTGGACTACGAAGACGAGCTCGACGAGGAGTTAGAGGAACTGGAGGAAGAAGAGATTGAAGGGGACGGAGTTGAGGTGGAGCATCTAGAAGGTTCTGCGGCAGGCGGTGGTGTCAGCAACGATGGAGAAAGAGGTGGTGCGGAGGACGAGCCCCATGAAGCAATGGATCCTCGAGATAAGAACGAGGATAACAATGACGAGCCACATGCGGAGGAGCAGAAGAAGGGGAATGAACCGTTCGCGGTGCCAACCGCTGGGGCTTTCTACATGCACGATGATAGGTTCAGGGATAACGGGCGTGGCAGGAACAGGTCTCGATTCTTCTTTCTATAAGGATTCTACGTTATGCATTATGTCTTTCTGGTTAATAAAAATTAATATCTAACGTTGCTGTAACATTATGTTAAATTTAATCTTCTCCTTGCATGGTTGTCCTGGGGGCCACACAGGGTGGAAAATGGGTGTTAGATTGTCTTTCAGCCTTACCATTGCTGGATTAATTTAAATATTCAATGTAAGGAAAGTAATTACTAGAGAAAAAGCTCAGCTAATTCAATGTTGTTTGCGTACCTAGAATATCTTAAACTTATCCAAAGTGAAATCCTATTATGCAATGAATTTTGTTAAAGCATATAATAAAATGATACATAGTCTGCCAATACATCCATTCAGAATTGTAAATAGCTGCAGTCTTAATCACATTTATTCGATTCATTGAATGTATACTTTCTAATATTTTTAGTAAGTATTTTCAATTGCTTATACTTTTAAGTTAGATAGATTTTTTTTATTCAATTAAGATGCTAATAAACAAAGAAGATGCTGTGGCTTTTTTGTTTGACTATATGATGTCGACAATATGCGATTCAGTTGAATTGTTTTTTTTTTCTTTTTTATTATTGCGTTAGGAGATATAGACGAAAAAATATTGCAAGTTTTTTTAATTAATAGCTAACAACACTTTTAATTTACGTATCCCGACTATACAACTGCAAGAGGTGGAAAAGGACAACTCGGTTTTCTAAAAGTGATTTTTTTTTGGGTATCATGCAAACATGTACAAAATGGATTTTTTTTTTTTTTCAAGATAGAATACATTTGATAGATATTAGACTTTCTGTTTAGGAAACTAAAGAAATAAAATTATGAACTATTGAACTCTACCCCAAATTAGTCATTAGAACAACTTCCTTTCAACCTTATTGCTTGGGATATCGTCTCTATATATCAAAGTTATCAAGGGAATGCACGGTGCATCAAGGCGGAAGAGGGTTTCTGGAGTTCAGTCTTCAAGGTGCAACATTGTATTTGTCGTGACTCGTGAGGCTGTTCAAAGCAAGAGAGACTTTTTAAGTAAAAAAATATGAAATATAGATATCCATAAATAAAATCGAACATAAGCAAAACACACAAGTTTAATTAAGTCATAATCAATCGTTTATTTGAATTTAAAGTATTTAATCGGCAAAAAATAAGAGTGGGCCTAAGGCTAGCGCGCCTAGGCGAAGCCGGTGCTAGGCTTGAGGAAGATGCGGGGAATGCTAGGTGCGATAACTTTGCTAACGATGAGTCATGGAATAGATTGCTTCATTATAGCTGTGGCTGTGTGTCCCATGATGTCCGTTTCAATAGAATTTCATGAAACTTTAAGGGAAAAAATGTTGTCTCAGCGAATAAATCTGGGATTTTCAAGGGAAAACTCAGTGCATGAATTGAGAGTAACAAATTTTTGCCTTCGTATTTCTGATTGGAGTATTACTTTTTATGATTTTATGCTTTTAATAGCAGGTGATGTTACTCTGGGATATCATAAGCTTATCACTTCATGCACTAAATGACCCTGGTGTCTTTAAGGCAGTAAGGACTAAGACAGTAAGGACACTGGCTGTTACTATGTATGAAACATTGGTGACTGTTGATCTTAGGACCCAGTTCAAAGTATAACAAGCGAAGTCTTCTCTGAACGAGGCTTCCTGTCATTACTGTTTATGTCGCTAGATGGTTTAACTATTTTTATTGTTCAAATGTGGATATTTTGTAAACTTGTAGTGTACATTAATGAACAAATTGTGTCCTGATGCCATAAAATTAGGTGATTTCTTTTGAACATCCATTACATTGTTGAGGTAAGAGAAGCAAAATTTGTGGCTCTTGAAACTTCGATCTATAGATTAACGAGATTTTGAACATTTGTGGCACAATGGCTTGATGTTCTGTATTTTCATTATGTGGTATATAATTTCTGGGAAGTCGTTAATGTGGTCGAATGTTTCGTGCAGACGCTTTCCTGGTGGAAGAAGGATTTGGGAATCCAAAGATGATCGAGCATGGGTGCATGATAGGTTTGAGGAATTGAACTTCCAAGATTCTCGCTATGAAGAGGTAGTAATGCACCGTCCATGTCCATATTGTTTAGCTTTTCTTTTTTCTTTCTTTCTTTTTGTGTTGTGCGGAATATTTTTGTGTAGTGATTGTCACGTTTCATCACTCACGTTTATGAGATTGTGATTTCACTTGCTTCAGGAAGGGAGAATGTCGAGGGGCCGCTTTAGGGGTCGTGGTGGTGGAAAGGTCCGAGGAGCTGGTAGAGGTTATGCAAGAGGAAATAAACCTCAGTTGTATGACAATAACAACAAACAAAACCATGTTCCAAAATCTGTAAGAGGAAGAGGTCCTAGACGCTATGAAGCATTTCGTAAGGATAGGAGCGAAATGCATGCTTCTTCAAACAAGCAGTAAGTGATGTATCTACTGATTATATTGTCATAATTTGAAAGCTTTTATATTGGTTCTTTCTTTAGTCATTAGTTGTATTGCACAGGTATTCAAAACTGCAGGAATCACCATCCAATGGTAATAGTAGCAGGGCTTCAGGTCAAGTAAAGCAACCTTTGAACTCGTCAAATATGCAGCCTAACCTCGTTCAGCCACGAAAGCATATATCTGCATCAAATTTAAGTTCTGCTTCTCCTCCGTTCTACCCGTCGGGATCATCCAATCAGGATATCTATGAAACTCAAAAGAAAGATGGGAACATGAGAACCAACAATAGGATACATCCATCGCCTGTTCAGCTAGAGGAGAAAATGCCAACATCACAATCTATTCCATCACAAAGCGAAAAAATAACATCTGATTCTTCTGTGCATGATAGAATATATGTCGATGATGTACTTCGTCCTGTGCCTGGAAAAGCTAGCTCCTTTTCACAGGCTCCTTTATCATCTTTATCCTTAGCCAATTCTCGAGTTTCTCCTTCTAGAGTATCAGGGAAAGAAGTAGCACCTTTTCGACCTGGTTATCGACCTTCAGGACCATTCAACCAACTCACACGAGCTTCGTTGCAAGCCCAGTCTGCTGTTGCTCAACCTCAACCATACCAACCCCAAGTTAAATCACCATTACGAATCCCTGCTCAGCGGATGAGCCAGCGGCCTGGAAGCACCGCTCAAGCTCCAACACAAGCCCTTTCAACAAACTCATCTGAAGTTGGGGAGGCAAAATCTCCTCCAAGCTCTGGCAAATCAGAATCTACATTGACTAGTAAAGAACAAATCATTGAGCAGGGAGCTGGAAGGGGCTCTTTTCTGTACAATGGATCTCAGGTGATGGGAGCAACTGCTCCCATGGGTTTCACGCCTGGTGATCAAGGTTTTCCTGGAATGCCAGCATTACTTCCAGGTCTTATTCTTCTTCTTTTTTTTTCCTTCTAGAATTACTATCCATATTTGGAACAGTATAAGATTAATTATTTTTGCATGAAATAGTGGTGTTTTTATTTTCTTTTGTGCATGTCATGTCTGCAACAACTTTTTGCATTATGTTTGTTTGTATTTTTTGAGATGAGCCTACAAATTTTCCCCCTAATTTTCCTGTTCATGCAGTGATGCAATTTGATGGTCAGTCTGGTGGTCCTGGTGTTCCGACCGTTGGTATGGCATTACCAGGATACGTTGCACAACCGCAACTTGGTTTTGGGAATTCGGAAATGACATGGTATGTTCTTTATACCCTTGATTATAATACCTATAGGAGATATCAGAAAGAAGGCCAATTGTCATTAGACTTATTAGGTTTTTTGTGCCATGAACATCATATGATGTTGGTTTGAGATATGGTCTATCTCATGCACTGAACTTATTTAATTTTTTCCCTTCAAATTCAACTGTAAGGTTACCGGTATTAGCTGGCGCTGCGGGGGCATTGGGTGCTTCTTATCCATACATCACACTTGATGGTAGTAATTGTCCACAACCATCAGGCCTGGCATCCTTCGCATCGTCAAGGTACACAATATCGTGAACTATGATTTGCGAAAATTATGGCCTATCTTGTTATTTTTGGTCATAAAATTGTTATTGTATCTTGGTTGTGCGGTAGAATGATGTATTGATGCTCCAAGGTCCGTTTAGCTTCAATGCATTGAAAGCGACTATTACTAATATCACTGATACCATTCTAAGGATACATTTGGATGTACGGTAAGGGTAATGATTACCCTGGTAATCTATACTATGACCAAGGGTAATAATAATTATCAGAGTAATCCGTATTCATGTTTGATTTTATGGTAACCATTACCACCCATGAACGAGCTGCTATCTTCTCATAAATTAGCGTAGCAAAGGGGAAGTCTAATATCGACGAGGTCCATCCAATACCTTCCCGTTCCTCTTGTTACCTTCTCGTCTCTCATTTCCTAGCCGCGAGGAAGACTTGGCTGCATTGATTGTTTTGGGTACTATGGAAGCTCTTGGCTGGTGCTGTCGAGCTCCGCCTCCGCCTGCCACTTCACCTCTAGTGCATGGTGGTGGATACGATGCTTGCTGAGACGGCGGTGCTGGCTTTAGTGAACAGAATTGCAAGCTTCCCGTGCCCATAATCGCCGTTGCACACTGTGACATCATTAAGCGGGTTGGGGGTAATTGTTTCTTTTTACCCCTAATCCACATGGTTGTAATTGGGGGTAATTGTTGCTGGGGTAACAGTTACCCCTTGTTTACTCAGGTAATAAACGTCCCCTTAGTTGCTTTATGGACATTGTTAATCGAAGTATTAGTGTCCTTCCCAGCTTTGTTATACATGCTATTTGGTTTCTGCCATACCAAATATGCAATCCTCTTGCAGTACAAATATCAAAGACATTTTTCCTCAGTACTGTTTTTCTCTTTTATCTGTAATAGCTTAGCATCAGCCAGCGATGTCCGTATCTCTGAAGTATTGAGGATTTTTTTGTGCTAAGTATTTGTTAAATAATTGGATCCTTTGCTTAATGAAAATGAAAATCTGCAAGCTAATATCTTGAATGGCAGAGACACGATTTCTGAAAAGCCAAATAACACATTGCAACTTCTCCTGAAAACCGGTAATCCTCTTCACATGTCTTTTACAACTAGATCTGAAATATGAAATTAGTTGTTGAAGCTAAGAAATGCTTCTCTTGTTACTTGTGCAGATATTGGCAATACTGAATTTGGACAACGTCAGAATAAGCCACGAAGGTAATAACAGATTTTCTGCTTTGTTGCTTTAACATCATCGCGTAACTGTTATATCTTTCCTTAATGTTTATCCCGTTTGTGTGATTTTTATTTGTTTCAAGCAGATACTCAGAGATGAATTTTGGCCGATGAAGTTTTTGTATATGTTTGAATACTTATATAGGTTGAGTGACTAAAGGTAAATTTACATTTTTGTTGGTCTGACATCTGTTCTTGATTCTCTTTTATGTCCTGCCATCTTCTGAATTATGGATATATTTTTCATGCAGACTCATTCATCAAACCTTCTGTGGTCCCTTCGTGTTGGTCTGAGCACTTTTGAGTTGCTTGTTTTGCAAGATAGGTATTACACAACTTGGATATCTGTTTACTTAGTGTGGTTCTTAAAGTTTCTTTGTTTGTTCTGTAAGTTTTAGTTTGTTGTTCCTTTTTTTGCTTTTTTAGTTGGGGTAGTCTTAATGTTAATAGTTACATTATAATTATAATTTTATATATATATATATATATATATATATATGTGAAATCCATTTGCAGAAGTATCAGAATTTGGCTGATTACAGTATACATTTCTTTTCTAAGAAGCATGTATCTGCATTTGCTTCTAGCAATAGAAGCACAATGTAAGAATTTATAATTGCACTTACAGGGATGAATAAAATGGTCTTCTTAATGTTGCTAAGTTATCGTAGTGTCATACCTCAAGCTTTGTTTTTCTTTATGATAGTTAGATGGCACGGGTACAGATATATGCTGCTCTTATGATTGGCGCGAGAAGACCATTTACGTGGCTTGGTAATGGTATCCTCTTTCAATCGGGTATGATTACTATTAATGAATCTTTTGTATGCAATGAAATATGTAATCCCGTTTTAGTAATACAGTGTTTCAGAATTTGTAGGTTATGTTCATTTGTGATGCAAGTGAACTTCTTTTCAGAATATATAGTAGAGGGCTTCTGTGAAGGGCAATCGGTGGTTTCTTTTTCCCAGACGTTTTCTTTTCTGTTGATTTTAATCGATTTGAAGCTGTTCATCGTATGTACAAAGGATCATTATGAAGCCACTTGATGGTTCTGGAGTTGGTTTAGTTCACGCACTCTATTTTATGGTTTCTAAGATAGACTTAATGGATGTAGTGCTATTACCGGCATTGCGTTTGGGTGTATATTTAGGTTGGTGTTTTGTTTCCAATTCTATTATCTGTTGAATTGATTGTTCTATTATGAAATAATCTAAATATGGAATACAAACAAATAACTTAGTTTTTGGGAACATCTAATGCGCATGGTTTGTCTATACGCAATTTCACATGCGCATTTACTCATTCGTCTTTTTTTTTTTTTATTAAACGATTCAAGAGAGGAAACTGATGTGTGTGCTTGGCTCTCCGCACCTTTCATTGTTGGAAACTTTGGGGGTTTTTTTTGTGGATATTTTCAACTTATTTTGCTAATTTCAGTAACTTATCTATATTGTAGACTTGGTTAAGCAGGATGGCTTTTTTCTGTAGTATCTGTGTTACAGGAATGCATGGATACTTCAAGAAAGAGTTCGAGCTGGTATAATTCGGAGAGTAGAGTATAATTCTTTCTTGTTCTTAGTAGCCAAAAAACCTATATATACCCACATGGAATGCTATTTGATCTCGTATAAAATTAGCCAGGTGGAGCGAGGTGGTCGGCAGGGATGGGGTTTCCCTGATCCCTCCATTAATACTATCCATTATGTTCGGCTGTTTTTGGGGGCTGGTGGGTTAAAATTTTGCGAGACTGTCGGTGACAAATTGATCCCGTATCCAATTGAAAATTAATAGAATGATCCTGTAGCATGGCATTGCGGGATCCGCACGAAATTCAGGGTCCTAAAACCAAGTGGCGGCTGCTGTCTGGCTTGTTATTTAAAGGGGCAATTGCGTATTAGTCTTCCGTTTTTTTTCTTTGTGTAAATCAGTCATCGAAAACGTGTTTTCGGAGGTCGATTTGTAAACCCTCAAAAATAGTATTTTCGGTGGTCAATTTGTAAACCTCTAAAAATAGAGGGCTGATACGTAATTTTCTGTAATAAACGCTGTGTTTTCTGTTATAGACTATATTCAACTGGTCTGATTAAGATGTTTTTCAGAAATGTCCATCATTTCGACTTCTAGCAAATCATGTCTCTATCCATTTAAACATCGGATAATTACATATCAGCCCTTTAAAATTTATATCTTATATTTCAATCTTCAAAAACGCATTTACGCGCGACGTGGCAGCGCGTAGTCCTCGAAAATACGTTTTTGTGTTGACGTGGCGGTGCACGTCACATATTTTTACGTTTTCAGATATGATATGTGCAACTGTTGATTTTAAGGAGGTTGATATGCAATCATCCTTTTAAAGAAATTCATTAATAGCGACCGGTGATTTTGACTTAGTAATCAGTACATTAGACTGCTTTCCCTAAATTTTAGCTTTCAGGCCGAATTCAATTTCTTGCTGAAACATGATCACCATAATGTTGATGGATATATATATATATATGTGTGTGTGTGTGTGTGTGTGTGTGTGAGTGTCTCTTTAAAATCATAAGTATAATTTTACGTACATTTTTGTATCTACTAATTCAATGAACTGATGTAAATACTTTTGTATTTTTAAAAAAAATGAGGACTGTGAATTGCACAATGACAGTTTCATCATTTCATATGCTTTAAAAGTGCAAAAGAGTTCAATCGAATTAGGGGGTCTAATTTTTATAATTTTTAATTATAGATATATATACAAATTGGCCCTACAATATTGATGTCTAGAATATTATATAGATAACATTAACATGATCACCATAAAACTATAGTTGAGGGTTCAAAAAGAAAATATCTGCTTTGTGACTATTCCGAAACTTACCATTAGCCAGGGTACTTAATGAGAAATCATTAAAAAAAAAATATGGCAGTTGATTTCCTTCCTTTGTGTATATAGAGGAAAGGTTCGCAAGAATATAGAGAGATAATCATAATGATCTATAATCATCAGCGAAACCACGTGCGTAGCACGTGAGATGACGTCGTCTCCACCTGCTCCGCGTCCTCCACTATTTAACGCTGCTCTTCTTTGCTTCCGGTAGTTCTTCTGTCGCTCACCATTGTTGTCATACTCTGCACGAGCTGACATTCACATCATCTCCAAATCAAATCCCACGATCTCTAACTATCATCGCCTCCGTTTACGCTACTCGATCTCAATCCAGATCTAACAGATCCGCTGCTCGCCGTTGCTGCGGTTCGATTTCTTTCCCTTATTTCTAACTAATTCATCATACATTGATTCGATATAGATGTGTTAGGCTTCCATAGATTTGGTTAGAAGCTATGGAAGATAAGAATAGTAAGGGTTCAGTTCGAGGCTCACCGATCTTGAAGTCAACTCTATCTGGTAGATCGAGCTCGAAGAACTCGCCTTCGTTCAGGAGATTGAGTTCCGTTCGAACTCCTCGCAGGGAGTCCAAGATCAATGTAGTGAGAATTCAGTGGTTGCGAAGCAACCGTGTAGTTCTCTGGTTGCTTCTCATCACAATTTGGGCTTATATAGGCTTCCATGTCCAGTCCAGGTGGGCTCATAGTGATCACAGTAAGGCTGAGTTTGTCGGTTACAATAGCAAGCCTAACCGCATTGGTAACAAGGTGGATGCTAATGTGAGTAGCTCTGTAGAAGAGTCTGCACTTGCAAAGAGTAACACTACGAGTTCCCAAATATTTGGTGTCGGTTTGTTGAGAAAAAGGAAAAGTAACAAAAGATCACTTTCCGAGCGTAGACCGCGGAAGGTAGCCTCACAACTGAAGGTTGTAGTGGCAGAGAATAAAACCAGCGAGATCGAGATGGATGAGGTGTTGGCGCCAAGAAGGAACACCTCTTATGGGTTGATTGTGGGACCGTTCGGTCAGACCGAGGATCGTGTGCTGCAATGGAACGCTGATAAAAGACTGGGGACTTGTGATAGAAAAGGTGAATTTTCTCGTATTGTTTGGTCAAGGAGGTTTGTGCTGATATTTCACGAGCTTTCAATGACTGGTGCACCACTTTCAATGATGGAATTGGCGACAGAATTGTTGAGTTGTGGTGCAACAGTGTCTGTAGTGGTCTTGAGCAGGAAAGGTGGGTTAATGGGGGAATTGAATAGAAGGAAGATCAAAGTGCTTAACGACAGAGCAGATGCTAGCTTCAAGACAGCCACAAGAGCTGACCTTGTCATAGCAGGATCAGCTGTTTGTTCATCCTGGATTGGTAAGTAATTGGAAAACCACGAATTGTTCAACTTCAATTGGTAAGAAATATGAAAACCCTCAAAGTTTTCCCTAGATTGGTAACCACTACAGTTGGTCGAAAATGATGAATTTTCAGCTGCAAATTGTGGCACCTTATGTTCTGTGATAAGTTAGCTTTGCTCCCCATTTAAATTTTCCTACATTGTAAGCATCTAATATGATCTTACAATAAGCATTCTGGTGTGTGTCTTAAGAAAATTGCATGTAGAGATGCTGATATATAAAGATATTCATACATAAGTCAACAAAATTGAGTGAGCAGAAGTTACATATTGTCAAATGTGTTATATTACATCGTGTTTGAACACTAGTGCCAATCAATCAGAAAAAGGCATCCTAGAACTGCTGGTGAATAACTGTAACTATGCTGAATTTTGAAAAGAACCTTTCAAGTATCAGGTCTGTATGGCAAAGAAACTCAGATATATACTACTGAGAGTTCAAACAAAGGTTTTCCGGGCCGTGCTGAGCCGAGTTTCGGTAAATTCATAACTCGAGACGTGCCAATCGAGCCGATTGTGCCCCGTCGACTGTGCCAATCCATACAATTTTTTTTTTTAAAAATATTAAAATGATTTTAAGTAATAACAAGCAAGATTTTAACGAAACACTAAATATAAAAGTCTCAATTATATAATAAAAGTATATAGTATAAAATTCACTGCTACATAAAATGTCGATGTGGCTGATAGAAGAGTTATGTAAAATCCAAAGCAAAAAAAGAGGTGCCGGGTGACATGGTCGAGACGGGCTGCTCAGTCTTGTGTAGGTGCCGGATTCTCACTGATCCGGAACGTGCTGCCCGGCACGTAAAACGATGGTTCAAACATTTGTGTGGTAATAGTATTTAAAGGAGGCACGTCTCTACAATAAGAGCTCTATAACAGTGCAAACGGAACATAATTTTTGTGGTTGTAGACTTGTAGTCTTTGTCGTATTATTTGTTCCTTTTGCACGTAGAAAGGTCTAATGGAGAATACTGTTGTACAACCTTTTCATCCTGTAGCAAATATTGCCACAATAATATTTGGGTGGATTTTTATACATGGTTTTAGGTCTCATTTTCTTCACTTGGAAGCATGCTCCAAATGAAGTTCAAAGTTGCTAGGATTGTTAGGTATAGCTAAATACTCATGCTTATCTTTATTGTCTGAATTTCTCAAGTAAAAAAATGATATAGCTCCTAGCACATGTTCCTGGAAAGAAGTAGTAGATCTGTGTATGTACATGTATTGCAGTTGTTTCAATGAAAACTACATTTCCTTAAAATTTCTGTTATTGTAATTTTTCTTTGGATATATGTAGTTTTTGTCTTTTGAAGACTAACTTGAACCCTGTCGACCTGTTCTAATTTCAGAGCAATATCTAACGAAGTTTCCAGCTTCGTCAAGCCAACTAGTATGGTGGATCATGGAGAACCGGCGTGAATATTTTAACCGTTCAAAGCAAATGCTAAATCGAGTAAAAATGCTAACATTTTTGTCTGAAGCACAGTCTAAGCAATGGCTGGCATGGTGTGAAGAAGAGCGTATTCAGTTGAATATGGAACCAATGATAGTTCCACTTTCTGTTAGTGATGAGTTAGCTTTTGTTGCAGGAATACCCTGCTCACTGAACAGTCCAGCATGTACCGTAGAGAAAATGCTGGAAAAGAGGGATGATCTTAGAACTGCAGTCAGGAAAGAGATGGGCTTGGATGACAATGATATGCTTGTGATGTCTCTGAGCAGTATTAACCCAGGGAAAGGCCAAAGATTTCTTCTGGAATCAGCTCTTTTGGTTGCTGAGCGAAATATCTCTTTAAAGGATATCCATATTGATGTGAAGGAACTCAAAGAAGTTAACCCTCAAAACACAAATGACAAGGATGATGACCTAATTCTTGGAATCCAGAATGCTAACCAGAGCCAAACATCACAGAAAAGTAGCTCTTCTAAGAAACCATCTAAGAAGAAGAAGAGAAAGCGTTCTCGGCCAACTAGAATTCTTCCATTGGCTAATGACACACTGACTGAAGATGAGATAATGCAAAGCCGGATCTCAAGGAATTTATTATCAGAAAAACAGGATAATGCAGAAGAATCCCTCAAACTTCTGATTGGCTCAGTTGGATCAAAGAGCAACAAGGTCCTTTATATAAAGTCGATTTTGAGATTCTTATCTCAGCACTCAAGTTTATCAAAGTTGGTGCGTTGGACTCCCGCTACTACTCGGGTTGCGTCCCTTTATGCTGCAGCAGATGTGTATGCTATAAACGCACAGGTAGTTTATGAATTACTTTGCAATATATAGGGATTCTACTGATGATTTAAGCTGCTGAAAGTGTGCTTTGAATATGATTCAATTGTCAAGAGTGGTGTCTAGCTCCTTGTTGAAAGCATTTTTAGAAGTTGATACTGTAAAGTCCAATCTCTTATATTCATTCTGCGTAGCACCCTGTTGGCACTTCAATTACGGTCTGTCTATGCGAATGGTCAGTGCACTTATGGTTTTCTTTAACACGGATGTTCATTCAAGGTATAGAGCTATTATAAAGTGTCGTTGGTGAATTATTGACATTTAGAAGAAATGTTGTGGGAACAATTATATGTTAAGTAAGCTTTCAGTAGGGAGATGTTCATTGCTATTCTCGGTAGAGATGAGCATCCTTCTTGTCGTAATATTCATTGTTCTAAGAGTCAGTAGTTGTACATCTTCAGAAGCCCTTGAGGGATTGGGAGCACCAATGCTGACTTTTGGTCTCAATAATTATACATAAGGCATAGTTATGATGGCCTAGGAGACTAACATCTAGTGACAAAATAATTAACTAATGCTATCTGACTATCAAGCCTATCTCTCTGAAATCGACATATATGCAACAGCATAGCTCCAGTAGTCGAGTAATTTTCTGATTGAATATGTGGAGGCGTTAACCAGTAATTTCTGGTTGAATATGCGGAGGGATTAGCCAAAACTTTGGCATGTAGATTACTAAAACGTAATGGCTCGGTAGACCATGGTAGTGCTTGCAGTTATAGAGGCTACTATGCCACCTGCACCTAGGGCAGGTGGTAAAATGGGTGCTCGATCCTCCCCACAACAAGGGGAGGATCTCTGTAGGTCGCAAAGGCCAAAGGGTACCCACCTCATGTATTTTTACCTTACTTTTTTTTTAAAGAAAATGGCTACTATTCATAATCACCTCGTTATCATACTTGAATATTTTCGGCATCTGCAATTAGGCAGTACTTGAGAAATTGTACCTTACTATTGTAATCAACATACACAAGTTCAAGTGGTTGCATCCACTAACTTAAAATCTGCAAACTAAAGATATAGCTGGGAAGGCTAACTTATCATAGATCAATTGATCACTTGGTTATTTTCTTCTGTCCGTCATCCCTCAAAAGGAAAAGAAAAAGTACATGTACTTGCTTGGTTAGATTAATTGTTGTTACTGCCTAACTATGCTCTTCGGATTTTGAAAACCTAAAAGTTCTTCCTGTATTGGAATGAAACTGCCTTTTTTGCACTTCATTTGAAATAGTGACTAACTTTTTTGTTATTGCTATTTGTCAGGGACCTGGAGAAACTTTTGGGAGAGTAACTATTGAAGCGATGGCATTTGGGCTACCGGTAATAAACTGCAATTTTCTTTTACACTATTTCCATGCTAGCTTATCTGTTGCACTCTGGAAGTGTGTAAAACTGATGTCAACTTGCCGATACAGCTATCCGCCATTGAACTAGCTCTTGTATTTTGTTAGCAGTTAACCCATCAACTCAGTTAGGGTAAAAAAGAACGTGATATCTGTGTGTTACAGCTTTTGTCTTCTTTCAGTGCATAACTTGGATGAATGTCTGACCTTCTCAAGATGTGCATCCTTAGTTGTAGAAAGTGAAAATATTACTCTTGAAATGGCATAAAACTAGTATAGAATTTTCTGTTCTGTTGTCAGCAGATATAAGCTTTAGCAAAGTCTATTACAGCCCCTCGACATAAATTTCAACTACATTTTGTCCCCCATGTTTCGAATCGGAGTATCAAAATTTGTGGATACGTAATCTTGGATTAAAGTATCAGAAGGGGCTGAAATTTAAGTGAAATTTTGACGGTGTTTGCAGTGTATGTGGCCCTTTGGCTTTGTCAGCTAGGATCTGAGTTTGCTTCTGTATGTGCTGAGCTCTCAGTTTTGAGGAAATCTTAAAAGCGTATGGCATCCAATTTCTTGATGCATTGAATGATATTGCGAATGGTGGTGGAATGAGTGGCATCTATAATTGCCGGGTTTTGCTATGCTCACCCAAGAAACTACACAATAAACCACATAGCATACGTGGCAACATCAGGACCACATATTATAATGGGTATAGTTATAATTTTAATAATTTGTGCGGATCACGAGATAAGTGTGCAGATCACGAGACGAATGTATGGTGGAGATTAGTTGTGTGTGATTTAATGTGTGGTTTATTGGGGTGAGTAGTTTTTTCCATAATTGCCCCTCCTTGCTATGTAACGTTTTTTTAGATAACTGTAGAAATACCGGAGCCCAGGCTGTCTTTGTGGACCCGCCAACCTATTAAATCCTGGATAGTGCTCATCCCTGCACCACCATTATCACTGCTGGACTTCATACTGTTGTTTGATGGTTCATTTCTATGGTGTAGGAGATCTTATAATCGAGTTGACTGTAGATATTAGATACAAAAGACGACGAACAGTGAGGCAGGAGGACGTATGTTGCTTGCTTTAAGGGATGTAAATCTATCAATATCTATCTTATGTTGTTTTCTATATGCTGTAATTTATAACAGCATGGTCACGTTAGTATTTATTATTGTTTCCTTTTATCAATTCAATTACTAAAAGTTTTGCAGGTTGTGGGAACCGATGCTGGAGGTACCCGGGAAATAGTAGAGCATGGTGTGACAGGTCTTCTACATCCCGTTGGACGTGAGGGAATTCATGCGCTCGCAAGAAACATCCAGATCTTGCTTAGCAACCCATCTTCAAGGAAGAAAATGGGGGCGAATGGGAGGATCAGGGTAAAAAGTATGTATCTAAAGCAGCACACCTACGAGAGCTTTGCGAGGGTTCTTGTCAAGTGCATGAAAGTGAAGTAGAAAAATAACCAGAGAGCACAAGTACTCGGATCTTCATTTCAAAAGGCCTGAAATTCGTGATTTTTTGAGTTAGCATTCAATTTGAATGCGGCCAAGATTTGAGCCCGATGTCGTCTCGATATGTTTTGCTGAATTGAAAGAGAGCTGGAGCCAGAACAGTTGTGTGGAGCTGCTAAAGCCGTGGGAGTGCGAATTGCACCGAATTCAGGGGGAAATTAATAACCTGTATGCAGAGACGTTACATTGTGTTGAAATTTGAAATTTCGTTATTAACGAAACCATCTTCTTTCTCAGCTTAGATTGCTATATTTGATCCTATTGTCACATTTGTTTAGCCCGTGTGTGTAGGAACTAGGAAGGATGGTTGGTGCTGTGCGGAACAAACGTCTACTTCTGAGTTTGAATTCCTTCTTCGATCTAAGGTTGAAGAAAAAATCGTGGCTCATCGTGCTACCATTACAGAGGGATTCTCTGAAAAGTTGGTCCGGCGATGGGATGTTGGAGGGTTCCCGCGGTGCTACGGCAGGGAGATTAGGAGGAAGGCGAAGATTTGGGGGGCATGGCGGTCATAGGTCAAGGAGGATCGTCAGTCAGCATCCCAGGTCGTTCATGGAGATCACAAGATAAAGATAGACGGTCATTGTTATTTTTTTTTAAAAAATATTTTCTACAACGTTCAAAAAAAAAGAGAAGTACCTAAATAATTCCTGAATTTTTCTACTTATAGCACGTGATAACTATATAAGCTTTCTAAATCTCATTGGATGGATGACGTCAGTAGTACTTTGCTGAAAAAGTCTATAATTTATTATTTTATGTTTTCTTTCTTAAAAAATTTACAATATCACTTCCAAATACATATTTATAAATATTTTATAAATATTTTAATATAAAAAATATATATTGTGCTTTTTAACTTTTGTGTTCAATTATAATTGATGTTTTGAAACTAAAAAATACTGGTAATCAATAATATTTTAGAACCTTCAAACACCTCATCAGAGAGATTTTTTTTTTTGAAAATACAAAAATTTTAAAGCATAAAGAACCTATCCTTTTGCATTTAGATATTTTTTTTCAAAAAAAAAAAGTTATATATTTTAATTGATTTAATAATTATTATTACTAGACAATAAAGAGAGGGTTTATTTGCAAGATTGGTACAGAAGCAGTGCTTGACATGTAATTCTTCCGTTTCACTACACATGGCATTACGTTGTATTCTATGGTTGATCGACAAACACATTATACTAAAAGAGTTGGACGTTCAAAATGTTGGGAGTTTGGTTCTAATAACGAGAAGAATATATTTACTGACTGAAGAATAAAACAAATTTCATGATTGGGCTTGTATTTGGTTCAACCTACTGAACCAGATCGAGTGCAGGATCATATGAAATATATCATACTTTACAGGCTTACGATGCCACATGAAATGCTTCTGAAGTCTCCTAACATTTGTCTGCATGAAAACATATTCCGTATCCGAGATTCCTAGCAGTCTCTCTCTCAACATGGGTATATCCTTCTCCGGCACCAACACCGAGAATGAGCTCCAGTTAAGCACTTCATCGAACGGAAGCACGAAATTGTCGGCTATTATAACAGGAACACATTCGTGGTAGATAGCTTCTACTATCCTCGGGCTGTTCACTTCGAAGCCCATTGGGCAAATGCAAAATTTACTTGATTTCATATGGTCAGAATATGACATTTTCCGGGCAATCCTGTTCGGAAGCGTGCTATATATGCGCATATCTTCATCTTTGTTTCTCCAGTACTTGAGAAGAATAGGCCTGACTCGGCCGTGCATATTACCTGCAAAAAAGGCAAGAATTGGCCGCTGCGAGATGGGCTTCCCGCCGATGTCTCTGACAAGTCTCTGAGGTATTCTTATGGACGTTTCAGGGAGCGACACATCCTTTCCACGGACAAATATTCCTTCAGAAAGGTCTGCATTGCAAAGAGCTTTGATGGTGTTTCTACGAAGCTCATTATGCTCGGTTGTTATATAAGGACCCTAGACAACATGAAGAAAAACATGGTGATAAGGTGCTTGCAGGAAAAATTCATAAGACCAACATAAACTCACTAGATTTCAAGCCAAGTATATGGAATATAAAGGACCAATCACATTCGCAAGGGATAGTTCAATCAAGAGTCGAGTAGCTGCCTAAACAGGTTAGTCACAAAATAAGGATTATAACAATTTTGCATAAAAAGAAAGAACCAAACACCAGAGATTATAACAATCTAGCAATCAAACAACGAATTGGTATTTGTGACAGGTAGATCATCTTAAAATTTGGACATCTAAATGCAAGTTTAACAAACTATAGATCATGGTTTTCGGTGCCGGTCGGCACGTATCCGGATCTGAGTTTACCGAAACTCGGCCCGGCACAGAAAACCTTACTATAGATAGCATAAAAGCACAATTTCTATAAACAAAAATCTTCAATTGACGTAGTTTTCTTCTCCATCCCACCAAGGATATCATCATACTAATATCTCACAATAAGCCAACTTCGAAGCTTTGGGTCAAAATGTATATAATATAGAATAAGCACTGCTATGGCTCACAAAGTTATACAGAACTTTAGTTTTATTTTATTTTATTTTTTCCAGTAGTCAGTTTCTCTTGGCTGAAGTTAAGCTCTTCAAACACTTCTTAGCCAGCTTCATGTCCAGAAAGATCTTCGTAGATAATTTATACGAGATTACTGTCCTCGGCTTAAGGTAACTCATTTCACACACCATACTACAACGAGATGCCGGTAAAGATTATTGATCCAAATTACTATTGGAAAATAGGAGCAGGCTAAAAAGAATGCAAAGAACAGTCAACGTAAATTCAGCTGAGAAGTTGATACAGGAAAAGGCATATTCTAGAGTCAAAAAAGATTACCCAATCATGACAAGCAACAAGAAAATGATCAGCTCCTCTAGTCCGATTCCAGAAAGGATATTTTGAAGCAATCTTCATGACGTAGTTCTTTAGAAAGAGAGACAAGGGCTTAATGTTGTGTGATTCAGGCACATAGAGCACCTCTTCCAGCCGATGAGCACCATATGGTAAATAGAACAAGTGAGCCTTTCTTGGGTACTTCGTAACGAATTTCCTGTTCTCCTTTATGAGCTTCAGAAACCATCCTTCAGAAGCGTAGATTCCTTTAAGAACTGGCCTACGGAACACAGGTCCTGAGCCATCTTGGTATATATAGACTTTGAGTATTTGTTCCATCAATTCATAGCTCCTGGAAAACTCTTTTATTAGTAATTGCTATCAAAACAACAAGGATGATTTCTTTAAAAAAAAGGATAAATTAAGTAAAAGTTTAAACACATTGCGACATGGAAGCAACTCGTGACGTGCATGTGATGTGAAGACACAAAAATATCTACTTCTTCATTTTTTCGATCAAATTATAAAAAAAAGCAACAAAAATCAATAAATAATTGAAAACAAAAGTTTGACAAGATAATGTGATCAATACGAGTTACATTGCTGTGCAGAAGGGATTGTTTCTGTGTCCAAAAAGTGTACTTACATGTACTTACACAGGTACTTACATTCAAACCCAAAGAATTGGTATTTTCCAAAAATAAATATGAATCTCTAAAAATTGCTCAAACCAATAATTAGAAATCACTATTGGCAAATATATAAAGAAGACATATATAAGCCACTAGCAGTTAAGCATTGTATAGAAATTACAGGCACAGCATTTAGGAGCATTTTAACTAGTAGGCTACAAGAGGTCAGCCATGTGGGCATTTTTCCCTACTTAAAGAAGTCCATGAATGACCTAAATCAACAAATTGTGACAATGTAACAAATAAAGAGTCACTTAAGAGGAGAAAAAAAAAGTGAGGCCAACCAAGAACTCTGCACTAACATACCGATTTCACAAATGTAAATTTGTCATCCAAGGTGTAAAGGACAGCTTTCCAAGACTGGAGATTGGTGCATTGTTGGAGGATTTTATCTGTTATAATAACACCAGTAATACAAGAAAGATTTACAACATGCAATCCTAACGTAGTAACCTTGGGATCCACATCAACCTACACGAACCTCAAATTAGCATGAATGAAAACATTTGCAATTTACGGCCTGCCTTATGGTTAAAATCCTTTGATACTTATTGGACCACAATTGACAATGCCAGAAAGCAGAATGTTCCACATATAAAGCCCCAGGTGATTTTGACCCTACCTCCTCCGAGGAAGTGGCTTCTTAGGTCAGTTACCTCCCACACACAGAGAGAAAAAAGCACACTCATGAGCGCCCAGAGCTGTTAATCAACCACGCTTTGGAGAATAAAAGCATACTCTTAACAAGAACATATATAAACTCAGATCAGAGTAATGACAAGAAAAGGGTAGAAAAATTATTATAAATAATCACCTCTTGAAAACGGACACGTTACGAAATAGAGGAGCATGAAGCTCCGGATCATCGTTTTGCACGAGCGGAGCTCTAAGAATCTCACTCCTAGCGAACATGAGCTGCTGATCTGGCGACATCGACGAAATTGGAACCTAGAAATCAAACAAAACTATATGTAACAATTAATATCCAGCAAATTCCCAAACGAAATCCAACGCCTTTGATCTCCCACCTTTGGTAACATAGGCTTAACCTTTGGTTTCCCGGCAGTTCTCTGAGCTATATTTATATGTGCAGGAAGCAGTCGTGGCGGTGGAGAAGCCGATGTCAGCAGCGGCCGTGACGTTAGTGGAGGGGCTGATGTTGGAAGAACAGAGAGAGATTCTATCGGAGCGCGGAACGGAGGGTAGAAGGGGGGGAAGAGAATGAGGTCGAAGATGATAGCTAAGGTGGCGAGCGCGACGGTGGCTAGGGACATCCGCAGCCACGACGCGGTGGTAAGCGCCCCGGCGCGGCGGAGGAACGGCGCCATTGGCGGGGAAGGAAATGACCGCGTCGAAGATCGACGACATTGCTGGATTTTGGGACAAGTAAGAAAAGAGCAGCCGAGTAAAAACTAAAAACCAGCCGTGGTAAACTAAATTAGATGGCGGCGTAAGTAACCATCACCGACAATACATGGACACTGCTTTCCCATAAATATGAAGTAGCCGCGTGCACTAACTCTTTCGGTTTTTTACTCTCAAAATTTTAATAAATTATTGCTAAGATTTTGAGCTTAAAATTATTTATTTAAAAATATTTTTTAAAAAAATTAAATAAACTTTTGTTATATAATTTATAATTTTATATTCAAAATTTTTGAAATAATACTTGATATTTTTAGGTGTAAAAAAAAGTTTAAATAAGGTGTTTATTTGTAAAGTTGAATATGATATGTGTGGATGAAAATTTTCTGCATCCGAATTTTTTGTACTGCTTCGTGCACCGATACTTCAAATATCTACATATATCTTTAAAATATTTTTCAACGTAAAAATTATAAATTTTAATTTTTCTATTTAATAATTTTAAAAAAAAATTATTTCTACATAAATATTATAATATTTCTAAATTTTAACGAATTTAAAATAATTTTTAAAATCCGTTAAACCCGTTAGAACTTTAAAACCTCAGAACACTTATTTAAAAATATTTTTTAGAAAACTATTAAACATAGCAATTATAAATCTCATTAAATTTATAAATTATATATTAAAATTTTTTCAAAAAATATATTAAAATATTATTTTTAGTGTCGATATACGGAACGGTGTATAAAATTCGGGAGCAAAATATCTTCATCCGACCTCTATTTTCAATATTATTTAGAAAGAGCAACTAAAAACTTATAACTATAAGCTCAACTAGAAGCAGAGTAAGTTCTTGGACACAGGATCCTCCTAATAATAGCAAGCTTCCTAAATCAACTCAATGACTAAAAAATTGATATTACACAAAATGATTACTACATCAGCTGCAATTGCATGTGCCTATATGATACAGGAACAAATAGATGCAATAACTTGCATTGAGCTTAAATTATAATTTACATAAATAATAGATAAAAGAGAAAAAATGGTTGAGCTATACAATGTTGCTAATCGAGTGATGCTGCCGAGTACTCGAACAAGAGCCGGTTTGATGGAGCTGACTGGAAAAGAAGACGAAGGCGACTTGTCAGCTTGTAAATTAAGGTCCACTGCATAGCCATCTCCGAGTCTTTCATTTGTCTTACGACGGAGGCCTGTAAATGATTTTATGACTTAGTAGATGTACTTTGAATCTTGTTTTCTTTTTAAATAAAACATGCTAATGAACGAAAATCTAAATAAGAAAAGAATGAATCTTGCATGGCCTCCAACTCTCAAATTTGACATTTTGATCAAGTGACGAACTACAGTATTGTATATGCCTAATGGACCGCTGAAGTCGTACTAAGAAACACGTCTAAACATTTTACCATGCACTTCAACTACACATTAGACATTTTTTGGACGTTTTAAGAAATTTTGACTATAATCTGTCGAATACATGGTTCTTGATGAAAAATGTCAAATCTGAGTGTTGTAGCCATTAAATAGATCCTAGATGAACGGTATGTAACTGTTTTCGTCCAAAGATTGACTTGTTGAATGAAATTACCTGCAGACGTTTTCCCAGCTGAACTTCGACTTCAGTACCAAAAGAAATGTTACTGGCAAGGGATCGTAATGGATCAACTGTGGGGTCCACAGAGAGAAGACTTGGGATTTGTGGAGCATAGACTAGCCTCCATCGTGCCTGTCCGAATTCCCCTTTTCCTTCAATTCTGGGCATCAAAGTTGCAAGTGTTGCAGTCGCCAATTTCTTAAAAGCAAGCTGACCATCACTTTCCAACAAGGATTCTGCTAATTCACTTGCAAAAACCCTAGCAGCCTGCACAAGTAAGATTTTATCAGGAAAATCTCAAGTTACAAGATTACAGAAATGACTGCATGTTGCCACACATTAAATCAATAGATAATCATAAATATCATATTTGGTCTAATAACGCCTTGTCTACCTTGTTTGGGTAAATTCAGTGTTTGAATTTTATAGGGAGCGTCAATTTGATATTATTCAACTCGTGATGATCATAAGTAGGATGTTCATACTCTTCAGTCAGTTTATTGGGCAAATTCTTTGTTGAATTGTGCATCCCTCTAATTACTGATATTGGCATCCGAAGCATGGCAATTCGATTAAAATTCAACTTGAAACAACCATAGGTAGGAAGTTCATATACTTCGGTCGGTTTAGCAAACAATAAATCAACACAGTTACCACAGGTCATACAGACACTGAAATCAACACTATTAGTAAGCAACTGTCTGTTTTTACTATCCTTTTCAAATGTCAGTTGACAACGGATCGGTCCCATTGAGATTCCGATTCAAACACTTACACCTGACATGTTCTTTGATCTAAGGGATGCAATCTTTTGACGGGAGAGGAACAGGATCTGGCATATCATCTTATAATAAATACATGCAGTTCAGTAAAGAAGTAATCAATAAGATCCATGTGTTGTCCACAGATGGTACAAGGAAAAACATTAAAAAACCATAAGTATGCCCTTCAATCAGGACAGTTTGTTAATGAATGCCTTAGAGTTTGAAATAAAGAAGCTTTGAAGGCGAATCCACAACCCAAAACCACAACTTGCGAAGCATAACCCAAGGGGCATCAACCCCCTAGAATCAACTAAACTTTATTCATTCCAATGGTAGCGGAGTTGAAATGTGACCAAGATTTTCTGTATTGAGCCGAGCCGAGTTTCGGTAAACTCAGATTCCGGCATGTGCCGACCGTGCCGATATATATTTACTTGTTATTTTTTAAAAGATAAAAATAAAAATAAAAAATTAATTTAAAAATTCAAATATGAGATTTTGTTATATGTGCCGTGCCAGTTTGTGCCGTACCGACAACTGCCAGAACAGGCATGTGCCGTCCAGCACAGGCTGTGCCGACCGGCACCGAAAACCATGAATGTGACTGACCAATGACTTAAGTAGTCTTGATAATCTACCAATACACCTTGAGCCTCACCAAGTCAGTATGAAAGAAACTGCTTACAAACATACAAATGTTAGGCCCGTGTATTTCGATACTTTAACAGCTCCAACCACATATGAAGAACACATAGCAGCACAATAGCCCAAAATAAAATCAGGAGAAACCCCATTATCAACACAAAGATGTAAGGTGAGCCACATTCATATCAGATATGGTATTGGAGCAACCAGGGGTTATTACAAAATGCTAGGTAAAATGAAGAAACCACAAGCAGATCCACAAACATCATTATGAACATTGAAACATGAACAGAAGACATACACATGAAAAAATACCATTACCTCAGTAGGAGAGAGAACACCTTGATCAACAGATCGAGTTGAGGTCACAACCAAACTATCCTGCCAAGTACTGGCCCTGCTTTGTATCCTAAATTGCCATTCCGATCCAACCAATGCCAAATCCAGTGTTGGATCCAATCCTAGATCCGGCTCAAATTTTGCTATATTTAGGTGATCACGCTTGAGCCTTACCTGCCATAGCATAAAATCAACAAGATGGGACTTCATTTGACAATTTCATAGGTACAACGTAAGGAACATATTTTTCTAAAGTAGGAATTACTGCTTATTTGCTCTTGCTTTGTTAGTTGGTGTAAGTTATGATTGAACAAGCACGGTAGAAATCAATGACTAGTAGGCTTACCTGGGTTGCAACTAAGTTTACATCTCCGTTTTCAAATGTCAAAATCCCTTTAGGTTTTATGTATTTTGTATGAGCCAAACCGTTCATTTCCAATTCCCCACTAACTGCAAAGTTTAGGATAAGAGGGTAGACTATCCTCAGTTCTGGTCCAAGTAGAAGCCTCAGATCAGTCAGCCGGACATCCAGCCCAGGTTTTGTATCTGCATGTTCTTCCTTTTCATCACCGGATTTGTCACCTAAATGAGATCCCATAGCAAAGAAACTGTTAAAATGCTAACTGCAGAACAACTGCTTCATTAGATATTTACGAAGGAATGATTTTCGCCATGAAGTTAACTACGAAGTTTTGAAGTTTAATTTCTGAACTGAACTTTGGGCCAAAAAAAGACAGTTCGGGCCAAAGAAGAACTGAACTTCGGCCAGAAGAAAAAAGAATTTAGGTGTTAATTTCTGGACTAACTTTCCCTACTATTGCAGCATTCTGTATACAACGAGAGCATGCACTACCTATAAATTACTCTAAAAGTTTAAAATGAATTCATAATATGAAATCTCAGGAATAAATAGCTGAAAGAGATCTAGAGAAGGTAAAGGTGTGTTGTGTGCATGCATAAGCTTCCGTTATGTCATGGACATAAATTGCAATAGCATAAAATTCCTAAACAAAAGTCAACCTTAAAGCATAACTTCTCAACTGAGAATTGTAAATTTGTAACTTGATATGGCATTATCAAATAATTAGCACAGATACACTTTTCCTTCTCACACAAAAGTGAAGCTTCCAAAGCACCACAATTACTTCCAAGTACTTTTTGTTCAGTCAATCTTTCTTATTTTTTGAAGTTCAACACAATAATCCAGATTGAGATAGAATTCCGAACAAAATAGACTAAATTGGTAGCATTTCAGCAGGTTTTTGCTTTCATCAGTGTAAATCGCATTAACTCGAGAATCTGCTAAACAATGTAATGCCAATCCACATATTTTCTTACCTACTGGTTTGCGTATTTCCTCCCGTGAAGTAGACAACGATCCATGAAAATGTGGCACGTGTCTTGAAGAAGCAAATCTATTGTAGCTTGAAGCAGGAAATAGTGAAGGGCTTGAGGCCAAACTATTTATGACAGCGCCATTCCCTTTATCATGGGGAAGATAGGCTTCGCCTTGACTCAATTTGATCATTCCAGAAAGGTTTGGCTGTAGGATTGAACCAGTTATCCGCATTTGACTATCAACTTGTCCACTGTATTAAGAAATAACATCAACTATTACCATATCGAATTTAAAGTTTTAAAAAAAAAAAGATCCATGAAGAACAGCAAGCACAAAACTGAGGCAAGTCTGCATATAGATATATAACAGTTGGCTAAGCATTATACATCATTGTCCAGTTTAGAAGAAAATGACTTCAAACATTAGCGCCCACTTTTACAGCAGACACATAATTCTTGGGCAATTAAGTTACACTTATTAAGGTCATGTTTGGCTTGGGGGTAGGGGTAGTAGTTACATGGATAAAGCACTTACTCGGGTAACAGGCCGGTAACGTCTACCCTTGTTTGGTTTGCAGGTAATGGTTACCCGAGTAACACTTACCCGTGTTTGGTTTGAATGTAACAGTTACACTGGTAAATTATAAATAATAATAAAATATGAATATAAATTATAAATAAATATTAAAAATATTAAATAAAATATTAAATTAAAAGTTAGATAAAAAAATAAAGAAAATAAATTATTAAATAAAAATTTAAAATTTAAAAAAAAAAGTATAATAAAATAATATATAAAATATAAAATAGAATTAAATATTGAGGAGAGAGAGAGGGGAGAATATAAGAAATAAATATTAAATAAAAATAAATAATATTTAAATAAAAATATTGATTAGTAATAATAATTATAAAATATTTAAATAATATATATTATAAAAAATTAAATAATTATAATTATAAATATTAAATTAGAATAATATTATAAATTATTTAAAACTATAGTAAATAATAATAATAATAATTAAATAATTTTATAAAATATTAGATTAAAGTTAGATAAAAAATTTTAAAGAAAATAAATTTTAAATAAAATTAAAATTTAAAAATTTAGAAAAAAAAATAAAAAACTTATACATAAAACATAATATATAAATATAAATTTAGAATAATTTAAGAGAGGAGAGAGGGAGAGGAATAAGTAAAAATAAATATTAATAAAAGAATAAATAATATATTTATAGAAATATATTAAATAAAAAAATAAATATTAACTAGTAATAATAATTATAAAATAGTAACTAATAATAATAATTATAAAATATTAAATAATAATAATTATAAATATTAAATAATAATATTATAAAATATTAATAACTATATTAAATAATAATTAAATAATTATAAAATATTAAATTATAAAATACTTAGGGTAAAAGTTACCCCTTTTTGGGGGGAATTGTTACCCACGGGTAACAATTCCCTCCGCACCAAACGTGGGTAATAGGGTGGTAAGTGTTAGGGTAACACTTACCATCCCTTTACCCACGAACCAAACATGCCCTAAAGGAAAAGAATGGTAACAACACCATGCTAGTCTAAATTGACTTAAAATACTTAAACAGAAGGAAATAGAAAATTAACCTGAAAATATTCTTCGCCCGTACTTCCAGAACTTCACATTTTAAATCAATTTTATCGCCAGGGGAAGTCTCATTAAGTGTAAGAGGCAAATTCCCCTTGATAAATAACTTGCCTTTTCTGCTTACCCTGCTTTCCATGGAAGTGATGCATAGCCTATTCGAGTTGACTAGGATGGTACCGCCGAAATTGGTCAGAGGTTTCCTAAGTACAGGAGAAGAAACAGTTGCCCTATGAAAGGATGCAGATCCATCAATTATTGGCTTCTCAACAGTACCTCTGACCTATTCCAAAAGAATATAAAATGTAATCTAAGTAAGAATTTTAGAAGAAAAAATGACTTAAAACAATAAATATTTGTAAAACGATGGTCACAAAAAATCCTCAATAATACTTGAATTCCATTTATATGTCTATGTAGAAAAATGAAAACAACATATAGAACCTACACAAGTTAAGAAGATGTGACTACAAAGATAACCGAACACACTTGAGAATGGGAGATGTTTAAGGAGATTTGTTAGATAGTAGTTCAGAATTGTCATAAAAGGAATGCGCAAAGAGACATTGTAAGAAAGTGTTTCCTCAACAATAAACCTCATGAAGTTTATTCTTTTTTTTTTTTTGAGGGACCCAGGTACATGGCCTGATGAAGAAATGATCTTCAATAGAGCATAGTGCTAGGGCTCGTTTATCCAAATTGACGATCTGGACTTATTACCGCTGTGGCCGTTGTTATTACAAGCAATAGGGGGCAATTCATAAACTACCTGAAGCACAATGTCAGCAGATCCGTGAAGCCAGTTCGCATGAGGACACAATGCTGTGATCAATGACATTCCCCCATCTTTGATGTCCGCATCTATTCTAACTTCTTCCGCATCCAATAAGTTCCAGTTCAAGCCTCTGAGACTCTCTGCCAACTTGAAATCCCAACTTTCTTCAAACTTTTCCCTTGTAACCTTTTTGTCACTTATTTCATCAGCAGAAACTCTCTCATCTTCTATAGAACGAAATGGACCTTTTATGAAGCCACCAGGAATGTCATTTCCCATATTACCTCCCTCTACCACATCATTTTGTACACAAGTGATAGGAACACTTCCCTGAATATGTACATGACCACTTTGGGTAGCAGGTTCGAAATTAGCATTGAACAAGAAACGAGTTGTTGGGGTTAGCGAAGCAACCATCTCAGCACGTCCAAGATCAATGCCTCCAACAGCACCATCCAGAAGTCTTATTTGCACATCGCATTCTGGTTTTGCTATGCTCCCTCTAAGATCGCCTTCCATATGCAAAATACCTTTAATAGGTGACAACAAGTGTCTCAGAGAATGAACAGGATCTGCAGTGGACTCTATAACCTGCATCAAAGTGGGAACTAAGCCAACAGGAAAATTAAGAACAGCAAAGTGAAGGTTCGTCATCGGCCCAAACAAGGTCCCATCAGCATGAAGAGTTGCATTATCCTTTTGAATAAATAATTTCTCGAAGCGCAACCCATCATTATTGCTGTACGAGCCAGTTGCTAGGACTCGCTGAGTTTTATAGGTTCCCCATTCCCATTCCTCTCCATTAAAATCAAAATCTGCCTGCACAAGAAAGGCCAGAGATTGCCAAGATATCAGCACCTAAGTGATGCTAAGAATCGGACAGAAGATTAGTCAGAGACATAAAGATAGTGCATCACAAGATAGCTACCCTACAAATGTACATACTAGGTTAATTTTTTAGAAACAGACAAACAATCAAGTTTGGTACTGGCTCCTAGAATCTTTCTCAAACCGTAGTGCGTGTATCTTCAAAGATATGAAGTAGAAGATGCTGTAAAGAAGCAACTTAGCTCATTGCAAAGGCCTTGACGAGGCATTCAAAAGCCTTAATAGTATAGTATACACACTCAGCATGTCTGGTATGATGTTTTTAGTATTTTGAAATTACTATGATGCCTGTTACGTCTGTACACAAGTCGACAACTCTGCCAGCCCAAAAAGAGATGTCTGCAACTTAGCTCATTTCTATCCAGTTCATTCCTCATACACAAAAATTCTCCGGTACATTTGCATTTCTAGTAGTCCGCAAACTGATGCTAACCTAGCACTTTATCTCTTAAAACCTCATTCCACAAAAAGGGCTTTGAAGAATAGACAATAACTCTAGATATCAAACTATAACTAGCTACAAATTAAATGTCATCAAAAGCAATTGATGCAGCAGGAACCTAAACGAAGAAAAGATTATTTTCACAACCAATAATATTCTTTACTCTTCTTCATTACACCTATTATTAGGTAGACAAACTCACCAGTGTGTCACCATTTCCACCTCCACTGGCATCAAGAGACCCATGCCAACGGCCACTAAGTTCTGCTAAACCAGGGAGACTAACATCTTCAAAGTTGATTTCATCCGGCCAATTATGATGATTTTGTATTGCCTGCAGTGTACTATAACTTCCATAAGGATGTAAATATAAATCACACAAACTGCTTAGATGGCTAAGTTTTCATTTACAATGTGGTTGAATATATAATTATGGGCTCCTTTTTACAAATGTTACTGTATATTACTATCACATGGCTGGCAAGGTATGAAATAGCTGCCATGTAACACAACACCATACCATACCTCAAGTAAGTTATGTAGGTTTTCAGAACAAAACCCAGCGGATTGCAAAGTCTGAATGAAAAGGTCCTGCAAGAAAGACAAAAAAGCATATTAAAAGATCATTATCCTTTTCAATAATTGTTGAATTTTACATGAAGATTGATTTAGTAGGGTCATGCATGTATCAAATATGCAAGTATCGTTAACCTTCGATCGAGAACGGACAACAGGATCTGTGCTTCGGGAAAGAAGCCTCGCAAGTGGAAGCATCTCTGCCACTTCAGCTACAGGAACTTCAAGTCTTATTCTCCATCTCCCCATTTTAGCAATTATATTACTGAGATGCCCAGCCATGGCCTTTTTAGACGATCCAGCATTCTCACCGACAGTTGTATATCTTTCCCTCATTCCTGGTACTACATATTCCCCTTGAAGCACATAACGGCTGCCTGCTTGCTCCAAAATTGTTTTTTCAACGGTTATCTGAAACAGAGTTTAAGAGTTAAGTGGTCTAAGTTCAGGTCATTGTTTAAAATTTACACAGAAGTCAGACAGATATAATAGACTAAAGACAGAAAAAAAAAAGAAAAAAGAATATTAAGTACAAAATTTGCATTAAACATCCTTGTAAAATATATCTTCTTAAGTACAACTGTAAAAGGAGAGTGTTACCTAGTCTTCCAATAAAATTGATAGAAAAAATAACTATATATTAGATACACAAAAAGAAAAAGAAGATAAGTAGAGGCTATAACCAGACAAAAACAAAATACATTAGATACATGGTGGTGCATTTGAAGTCTGCACAAAATTCATGTTTTGGAGTACAACAAGAAGAGCGCTACCTAGTCTTAGATTTATTGGTTAATAAAATATTAAAAATATATTATAAAATGGATATGAATATTAAAGACAAATTGGACTCAAAAGAAGTGAGAAAAGAGACAAGGAGTTAGCTAAGTCGATTTTCCACAATTCAGTAGTAAATGATTTTGCCAAAGTTTCACTAATATTTCATTTCACAGCTAGTAAAACATGCTAAAATTGGAAGAGATTCTTAGTCCTGCTCTGGAAATGGCCCTTGTGTGCAAATACTCGGCATAGTACAAGGTATGTAAAAAGTTACAGCAAAAACATCTACATGAAAGGCATCACACCATCAGAAAGAAAAAGAACAACAATTCTAGATGAAAACTAGAGAAACCAACTAATCAATCAACAAAAGAACAAAAAAAAACAGAAACATGAAGATGTGCTGTAGGAAGAATCTAAGAATAAAATAGTGAAGTTTTGTAGACTAATTGCTGACCACATCCCCACTCCAACGAGCAGCCACATCAAGTGCTTCACCTAGCACACCACTAAATTTTGGACGAAGGACCGACAATAATCCGTATCCCTTCCTCTTTTGAAAATTAAGTTGAAGCTCTGCCTGCAAAATATATATATAGTAACATTAACAAAATTATTAACTTACACGACATTACAGAAAGAACTAAAGTTTGAACAATATCTACAACAAAAAAGCACCTTGAAATTAGTTTTTTACACCTCATATACAAAGTTAAATAATTTTCAAAATATCATATTTTATTTGACAATGCCCAACAAAGCTATAATACCCTTCAGATATGTCAAAGGTTTCATGTTGTTGTTCTCTTCCACTTACATCTACAAGGACAGCATAAGCATACTGTATTACATAACAAGATGGGGCAAAGAGGAGCCTTAACTGGTGGTGGAGAAGCCATTGACCAATTTCTACATAAGCAAGCACAGTTAACTTGCAAATCACCTTTGTGTGTGTGTCTATATACGTATGTATCTAAATACACACACACATATATATCTATATATAAATCTCAAGGGAGTGGCTACGCTCATATCGGGTCATTTTTCGATGATCCAAGTCTCAAAAAAAATATCGGAACCTTTAGAAGTGATGTAGGATGTGCAAATTATTTAGGTACCAAAATTCAGATAATTTTGTAATGACCTTCATAATATATAAAGTAGTTAAAATGGACGCCTACGAATAACTTACTTTTAACAAATACGTTAAACAAATATTCAAATTAGATGGACTTCAATCATTATGGATTACAAAATCATGTAAATCAACATCGAGAAATTGAATTTTCAAAATTCTGTTTATTATCATATCATCTGGAATCACATGGAATTGTACTAGCCTAACTGGGTATTGTCTCATGCACAAGTAAAATTTGATGAAAACATATGACTCTTGGTTATTTTAGTACTCTTCACTTCTAATGGTTCCGATATTTTATATGAGACTCAGACCAACGAAAATGAACCGACATGAACCTAGGTTGGCTTCTCTCTCTCTCTCTCTCTCTCTCTCTCTCTCTCTCTCTCTCTCTCTCTCTCTATATATATATATATATATATATATAAACTAGACCCACGTGCATGTGGGGGTATGCTCGGCGTACATTTCCCCATCCCCATCCCCATCGCACAAACACCCCTCCACCTTGGTTGAAGTCTAGTGGATACCGTAAGGCCCGACCCATGCGGTTGTCCTTTATATATATATCATATAGATATATAATAATATATAATATAAGATTATAATATAGAGAAGAGAGAAGAGATGTAAACCTCCTTATTCTCCCACTCGACAGGAGCACGGAGCACGGCTCGCTCCTATCGACTTCGCAGCCGTCGGATCGCGACGATCCGACGGCTGAGATCACGCGCGTGTTTTGTAAGAGCTCGGATCGGATTTCAGCCGTCGGATCGCCACGATCCAACAGCTACGGACTCGACAGGAGCGGGCCGAGCTCCTGTCGAGTGGAGATTAGTCGATTTCTATATATATATATATATATAAACTAGAACTAGAAGTAAAGCTTGGCATTAGAAAAATTAAAGCTGTCTCATAAATAAAAATTCAAAAGAAAAAGTACTAGTCTCTTTTTTTTGTGAATATTACGTAGTAAATACCCACCACAAGGGGTGAGCATAATTCGGATCAACCCGAATTTCCAAACCGATCCGATCCGAAAATATGTGAAATTTGGGGTTCGGGTTCGGGTTTGGGTTGCTATTTTAAGTAATTCGGGTTAAGCATTTCGGGTTTGGGTTGGCCTCTAAAATTTCGGGTCGGGGCGGGTTATACCCGAATTTCGTTTCTTCTATTTATTTTACTTTTTTACACTACTACCCACCCTCGAATGAACCTCGCGAGCCAACTCTTGTCTATTTTATGTCTAGTTATTTTTATTTTTTTGTATTAGTTAGTCTTTTATTTTTTTTTGTTGTTTAATATTACCTTCTTTAAAAAAAATTCTTAAAATCGGGGCAACCCGAACCAACCCGAAATTTTTTCGGTTCGGGTCAGTTCGGGTTGAGCGGTAATTCGGATCGGGTTGGTAGTTTTTAGTTCGGGTTGGGTATTTTCGGTTTGGGTCGGGTTAATTCGAGTTGACCCGAATACTCACCCCTACCCACCACAAGACCCGTGCAATACCATAAGAGCTACCAATTTGAACATCTGACCTTTTGGCTAGGCCTAAGTGCCCTGCCACTCTTCTAAGGGTGATAGGGAGTAAACAATACTCGTTAGGATGTTGTTGTCCAATAAGACAGCATAAAAAGAATATAATTTGTTTGACCAAACAAAAGAATTCTTTATCTATCTTAACATTTGGGCTGTTGCCTAGTTTTAAGCCCTCAAAAGAATAAATAAAATGATATACCAGACATGGCAAAAAAGTTAACAGCCGAAGAAAGATTTTTGAAACTCACCCTCTGAATACTTCCTCGAAGAGATGCAAGTTCAAGTTCATCTAGAGGTAAATTGCGCACCTTTAAAAAACATTACCAATTGTGAGGAAGCAAAAAATAGAAGCTGCAAATGAGTATGATTGCAGTATGAAAATCTAAACTACTCCAGAACAAGGTAATTCAAGAAACAAAGTATGGAACCTCCATATTAACAGAATGCTGTGATTGATAGGATAAATTGGCTCTCAATTGCCCTTTCTGGAGGGAGACAGATGCCGATCTTTTGATTTGTGGATTGTCATCTGATCGAAGCAAGAACGGTCGCAGAACCTCAAGACATAAATTCTCATCAGGTTTACCTGTAGCATCCAACTGCACGGCACAAATAAAAGTTTCAACAAAATAATTAAAAAGAACATAATTTACATGCACGCAACACCTCAAACAAAACAAAAGTACTTGGCAAATAATGAGGGTACTAGACATCAGCATCCTCAAGTATTTTATAATGTTACCCAAAAATATCCAACAAACACAAATCACTTGTTACCATATCCACCTAGAAGACCAGATGCAACTAGTACTCAATACAACACTTACGTGCTAAAAGGCAGTGCACTGCACAATTTAGATGTATCTTGAATATCATGCTTAACACAAAAATTCAAAACACCAGAATCAGTCACAAACTCATAGCAAAAGAGAACATCCAAAAGAACATGTATTTAATACTCAAACAAAGGAACAAGGCTAAAAAGATAAACTCAAAACTAGAAAGAATATCTAGGCCGCGCCTGGGCCGCGCGGGGGGCAAGGACAAGCCTACCCTTGGGAAATCTCTAGAATTCCCTTGAGCCTTGTAGAGTCTTAGGCTGCTTGGCCAAGCAGTAGGAATTATCTATGGTATAATCGAAGCCATACACTTGGCTTAATCTTGGCCATCCATTAGGGCATTAGGGTTTTATAAATAGGGGGCCCCTTCTTCATTTGTAACCATCCAAGGGATTCCATCCAAGTCTTGAGCAAAGCATTCAAGAGATTCCACAAGTGCTCTTGTGCTCTCTACCTCTCCATTCTCCTAGCTAGCGCATAGGCCATATTTGGAAGGCTGAGCGTAACGACTTAAGGTATTGCCAAGGGAGAGTTGCTAAGTGCCGCACAAGGTCAAGGGCGATAACCCTAACCCTGTGACAAGTGGTATCAAGAAAATCTACCATAAGCACCAGGAAGGAATGGCTCTAGGTCACAAGGATGAAGTAATGAGAATTCATAGTATCAAAGAACCTAAGCATAAAAATCAAACTATTTCCACAAGGGAACTCTAATCATGGTTCGCAAAACCACCACTACCGAGTCGCATTGATATCCGTCATCCATACCAGCATTTATCACACATGCCAAACACTTTTTTTTATTTAATGGACCAAGTTGCTTTAGCAAATTTTTGTTTTTACGGTATTTTGTATTATGACAATTTCTTTTAGACCAATCCACATGTACAACGCCAACTTTCACAATCAGTTCTCTATCCTTCCATAGGCTTGTCCTAGTTCCGATAAAGATTTTTCGAACCTTGACTCTAATGTTGATTTGAAATCATGTCTATAGCAGTCAACAGCAACATCCGGTGATAGGTCCTTCCTAGGCAGGGTCTAGGAAGGTAAAATGTATGCAACCGTGCCCTGTAGGAGACTGTTTCTGTAAGATGTATGCAGCCATGTCTACAACAGTCATCTTACTTTTTTCATCTACTTTACAGATTCTATTATCTGCACAGTTGGCCTCATGATGGCTTTCAATCAAAACTCAAAAGCAAATTTAGCCTTATGAATTTAGATAATGGACCTAATTAATATTCAACGCATATAAATGAAAAAAAAAAAATCTGTATATAATAAAAGTTTACCTTTATAACCTCCTTTGAAAGGCATAATGAGCCTACTAACTGCGGAGCAAGCATTAGCTGGTTAAGCTTGATGCCAGATAGGGAGACCTCTCCAAGTATGCTAGATTTTTCATATCCCACTTCATCATGGCTCATTGTATTTTCCTCAGAGTATGATACCTTACTCTCAGATGTATTTTTCTGAACTTTTCCTTGAAATTTGATCTTTCCGGATGCTTTTAAGTGCACCGGTCTTGGTGACTCAAAGGAGCTTGAAGAAATTAAGCTGAAGAAATCAAATCCACGCATGCGTAAATCCACATCAACACCTTCAATGGTTACAGGGATTATTCCATGGCACTTTAAATTCTCTCCATGGATTAGGTGATCATCGGCATATGTTATTTCAATTTTAGCAAAAAGGTCAAAAGCAATAGATGACGAAGATACTGTCACATTTTCATGTGAGATAACAATGTCCCCACGTGCATCAGCAAATGAATCTTCAGCCTTTGGAGCAGCCCACTTTATGTCAAACCTTCTGATCATTGGAGGAAATTTTCAAAAATTAGTAAATGCACTTTGATAGAATATTAACATGACCATAAGTAATAAATTAAATGGTTGTTAGTTTGTTACGACAAAACTCAAAAACAATCTTGACGTGGTAGAAACTCACGGTTTCAACAAGGATCCAGAAAGCTTGGCCTCTCCATTTAGCTCCCCAATTTTAAGTGGTGATAGCTTGACACCCTCAGGTAGATATCGCTGCATGACCTTGTCAAATAAACAGCTTCCAGACAAATTTACATCCATTGCCGTTTCATCCCTTTCTCCCTATCATAAATTGGGTGATGTGAACATGTAAAGGTATGTGCTTTACCCTCTGCACACAGGAGCTCATGCATACTCTTATAATACAAAAGGTTAAATTCATATCATCCAATACCTCTGGACAAATCCACGCATTTCCAGCTCCTCGAACTTCTCCGCCATCTATGAGGCTCACTCTGATGCCATATAAGTCAGCAACCTATTAGCAGCATGCTTTACAATTAGCAAAGCTGAGGTCCAAAAACAAAGAACAGAACCCTTAACCAATGGATGTTAGAAATCAATACTTACACAATTATCAAGATTGTATGTGAAATTAGCTGATACATGAGAAAATGGAATGCGGTCAAATGCAGCCACAGCACCAGCCTCTTTGTTTTTGGCTACAGCTTCAGAAGCACAAGAAGAAGGCAAATCCAACGGTTGTTGAAAAGTTTTTCTAGAAATGATACCACTTCCCACAAACACCGGAGCATCAAGAGGGCCTTGGCAGTTAAACACAGCAGTAACTGATCCAGCCAACTACAATCAACAAACAAAACTATATGAATCCATGATAAAATAGGTAATGTAGCATATCACATGGATAAGATGACATAATAGAATATCTGAGTCCAACCATAGAGGTAGGTGTCACCATTCAGAAAACAATTTTAGCATAAGCAGTAAGTACATACCGGAAACATCAGTGGTTTCATCTTTAAAGTCTGCATAAGGGCATTAACTTCAACACATGGAACCTGAAAAGAGGCTGGAAGCGTCAATCTTTCATATGTGTGACCAACAAGGACCCTATGCAGCTATAAGGAAATGCAAATTCCCCATTCAGCATGGAGAAAGTTTCAGTAAACTATTAGCAGTATCTGCTTTTAAAAATATTGTTAAATGCTGAGTTTCCATTAGCAGTATCAGCTTTTCCGTAAACTATTAGCTAAAACTAATGGTTAAGCTCAGACATATGACAATCTACAACTAGTAGTTAAACTTGGACCTGGATTCAACATAGGTATGGCAGGATACACATATAAGCTCAATTGTCGCTCGAATTCTCAATAAATCTAAGCATAACTTAACCTATTTATCTGAAAATGATGTTAAAAAAATATTACTTTGTGGCATCACTAGTCCAATAGAACTGACAACTGCATAGCTACAGTGCAGAAGACCCAATCCTTCCTTAAGCAAATAAAATCTTAGTCTAAAAGAAAAAAGAAAAAAGGAAACATGGAGATCCAGGCGTACAGAATAAGGACCTGGCACATGAGGTGAAACTCTCCTTCCTCGGGGTTTATGCCAAAATCACCAGAAGCTTCCACAGGAGCATCACCAAACCAGCCACTTGCATTATGCACAAATATCCTTTGACCACGAAAACACAATGTTGCATTAAGTTCCTGCAGCAAGCACACAGACAAATACTGTTATCATATATGAGCGCAATCATTACATGTTTACAAAAAAAATGAAACTCTATGCTCTCTGTAACATATAATATGTTGTCTTTAGAGTTTAGTAAACTTTAAAAATTGGGGAAATTCCATTAATCTATTGGAGGTCTGTCTAGAATATGAAGTTGAACCACTTTCGAAGAAATCTATGAATCTTTTCGACCTATTAATGTTCTTCTATAAAATCATCTGCACTGTAAGTATCCAAATCTTAGTTCTTTCCTATAAATAAGCAAGATCATCAAACCCCAAAAGTTAACCCTAAAATTATATGAAAAATGAACATCCACAAACACTTATAGAAACCAGTATTGCAACCTAATAATGATGACTCAATGATTAAATCTTAAGCTTATAACTATAAAAAGGAAAGAGAAAAGAAGAAAGAAGGTGATCATCAGTCATTCATTAGTCTGAATACCAAACAGCTTCAGGAACTTCAACGTACAGAAAAAGATGATGGCGCATCCGATATATGAAAAGCTAGCCCATTTACATCAAGTTGTCCATGTAGATTCGGGAACGTATCACCACTTGACATGCAAATGTGGACCTGACAGAAGACCAAAATGAACATAAAACAAAAAGGATTACACACCCAACAAATCCACACCTCCTGCATGCATCCAACCGCACGCACGAACATATAGGTCTGTGCGTATTTGTCAGTTGACTCCCATAGCATTACCGATTATGATTGCACAAAAGAAAGTTAAAATTCTTGTATTAAATTATAAACCAAACAACTAACAGCCTACAAGCATCGTACAAGGCAATCTTACGCAACTTTAAATTGAGCTAACAAAATTTGTAACCTGCAATCATGCATTGATAAACAGCTACAGTTTACTACTATAAACAAACAACAACCCAGTGCAAAATCCTGCCTAAGCAGTGTCTGGAAAAGATAGATGTACACAGCCAACAGAGGAGGTTGTTTCCAACCTGACAAGAAACACAAGCACACCCTGACACGCAAGCACATGAATTAACAGGTACCTGTTCTAACCACCACATGCTTACAAAAACAAGCAAAAAAGAAGTTGCACACGGTAAGAGGTATAAACTCAAGAATAAGGGGAAAGGGCACCATAGGAGCACCATAGAACACCACACGGACAAGCAAATAGACCGCAAGGACAAGGAACCACAATAATAAAAAGAGAAAAAAGAGATGGCACCACAAGGACTGAAAGAGAAAACCACCTCCCCCTAAGTCCGCTACAGTTAACTACTACATAAACACATAACATTAACAACTAGATGTAGAGGTACAGAGAATGAGAGAAGCACCTCACCACTAGCTCGTCCTTTAGAAAATGTGGCTGGAATATCCAAAATTCTCTCAAATAACTGTAAAAAATCAATTAGAAAGAGAAACCAATATTTAATGTATTAAAATCCTTCCAGGAGATTAAAAGATGATTTTTACTCAATAAACTAATACAAATCAGTTTATCTTAAAATAGGAAATCAATTCATACCGGTGCAAATAGATCAACAATTTTTAAATTTGCATGCCATTTCATCTCAACGGTATCAACAAAAACATTTGCAGACAGATGACCTCCACCTTGAGAGCTACGAGTACATCGCCATTCCTTGCAGTCTCCGCTTATTTGTACATGTATGCGACTGTAGTAGTTCTGAAATTTAATATGCCCAGTAGCATTTACCATTTCTCTAAAAAAACATTTCCATATTCTCAAGTTAGTATATTTCTTCAAAGTATATGATGCAAAGTTACGGACTTTCAGGAAAGAGAAGAAGAAAATGTAAGCAGGAATAAAAAAAAGGAAAAAGATATCTTAGAACCTCTCATGTGCAAAGAATAAAAGAAAATCCTAAGTGTTTGTCCTATCACCACTTGGATACTACACTACTCAGCCAATCACATCACTTAAAAAAAAAAAATCCTTAAACCTCAAAGAGAGAGAAAAGGTCAGATGCTTTATCAAGATTAATTGTGTCTAAAGGTGTTCCGACCAACTAAATCTTTGTTGTATTATTAGCATGACCAGACTTTGCTAAACATTAGTTTTATTTAGTACCATTAGAAGACATGACCTCTTCCTTCTCCCTTCTTTTAGTGCTTCCCCATCTTCTCCCTTCTAAACATTTCTCATTTTGTATTTATAATGACTACCTAACAAGGATATGCATTCTACCTCGCACACAGGACATGCACATTCATACAAAGAAGACAAATCTCTACATGAACCAATCAAAATGTCTCTTATATAGGGCAGATTCAGTCACAAGAAAATATTAGATTTTTCTAGTTGACTGGAAATTTTAGTCTTCAAATCATTTAATCCTGTGGAATGACCTTTGGTGTTTATCATCAAGACCTATTTTGTAGTTAAAATATTCTGTTTGTGGTTCCATTTCATTAAACATACATGTTCATGATCCAAAACATTTTACAATTGGAGTCATTTGACTTGATAGTTCTACACTCTAGCAATAACAGAAGAGTTTTCCCAACATTAAAGATACACTGAAGGTTCATTTGGTTCATTTGTTGAATAAAAGATAACGATGGTAGCTGTTTTGAAATTCTACCAAATACATAACAAAATATATGTACGTCTTTCTTAAGAAAAGGAGGCATTATTTCATAAAAGTGAGAAACTAGAGGAGCACATACAACAGCCACCATGTGAGAAATTAGTATGCTTGGGTAATCATGTGCAATCTTAGTTTAATTGCCTACAAATAATAGATGAATTCGGCAAAGATATTCCAAATTTCAACACCATATTGCATGAATCCTTAATTAGATAAGAACTCAATATCCTTGTCATCGTTTGCTATTCTGACAAAAATACTACTACAAAAAAAATTCCACAAAGGTTCATCAGAGAATGAGTATAAGATTCTTACAAATAACATAATTTGCCATAAACTACGAGAGGTAAACAAGCTTTAACAATGCAAACATAAAACATTACAAATTACTGAACAAGAAATAAAAGCGGTGATCTGTAAAAGTATCAGAGAATTGCCAAAGGAAGAACTCATAAGACTGCAAGAGTGAAATCAATTCTTGCTAATCATTTTCCCTCACCTAGGCTCACGATCACCATAACCTAGCAGCATCAATGTCCCACCATTAAAATAAACAGAATCTAGAGTAACTGGGAGAACCCTCTCAATCCCTTCAGCATGCACCATACTTACCCCTTCTTCAGCAAGTTCAGCGGCAAGATCTTCTGTTCTTATAGTCAAAGATGTCTTGAATTTCTGAATCATCTCAGATAAATAATAAGCAAAAAATCCATCCATGATTCTGGACAATCTTATCAACCCAGTTTTGAAATTGAAAGGCGAGGAAAAGTCCATCATACTATTTGGAACTTCATTTCCAAAATGGCTGCCGTTAACTTCCTTGTTAGAAACTGCAAAAGGCTGGCTAGTAGATGTGAGACCATTGGCTTGATTATGGGCAGGACTAACTTCACCAGGACAGGCGTTTTTATCTTCTGAAATATTGATTTTGTCCAATGCCTCACTTTGGCTACCTATTGACAATATATCAGGGTTTCCAAGAGCCTTCTCATTTACACTGCTCTGACAATCTGGTATCGTCAATCCAGATTGATCTTGCGATTCAAATTTACCAAACAAACCTGGCTGCTCACCACCAGTACCACCAGAATGGATATCCTTAATATAATTTCCAGCTTCCTTTAAGTTTCCATCAAAAGAAAATATTCCCTCATCATTACAAGGTGATGCAAACTTCCCACTATCAGTTCTCTGGAAATAAGCAAGCGCAGCAGCCGCACTGCGCTTAAGAATTCTTTCCTTGGAGATAATACTAGCTTCATAGCTGACCCTCCTACGAGTTCCCTTCTTGAATCTACGTCTTAATGAAATAGGTAGAATCCTAGACCAGACACTAGCACTTGTGTTTGGAATCCTCACACCAAATGCGTTCTCGAGATCAGCATGCTTCAGAACATAATCTACCCCAGTATCTATGCTATGATGATCCTTCCAGTGCACCCGTTCATCAATGCAAAAGAGAAACCTAGAAGAAACTGTAGGCTGAGGAGTGTCCTTCACCTCATATGCCATTGACGAATTCAAATGCTCAATTGGAACACTGTATCCAACCTCTGCAGCTTCTCGTGCTGTCTGAGCCCTTTCTTTGGACCAGTGAGCAGCAGATTCTTCTCTAGCAAGCCTTCTAGCCCTAGTGCGATTATCTATTCCTCCCTCATCAGAATGGTGCCTATGCAGATCATTTTCAGAAGGTGATGGTATTCCTAACCAGGAGAAGTCCTCCTTCTGTGAAACCAAAAGACTAGGTTGGGTGAGAAAAGCATTTATCACAATCTTCCCCCTTCTAAGGCTCGCAAATGGCCTAATACGAAGTTTAACTGTCGGTACCTCCCCGCATGAAAACTCTTCTAAATGAGGTCCAATTGAGCATGACTGCAAGGTTATACCAAGAGGAGAAATGCTCTTAATTTTACCAAAATAGACATCCCTCTGGATATATTCACTAAGCATCGAACAAACTGTTGGCAGCACATGAGTCTCGACAAAGCTAGTGGCTTTCAACCGCGCATACCAAACCAATAATCCCACAGCAGATATTACCGCAACAAAAATTGAACACCTAAAAAGCAGCAACCCTTCGCTCCAAACTGGAATATACGATCTATGGAGTCGCTTCTCTGTGCAGTTCACCTTGCTCTGACGTTTAGAACAAATAACACGTGATAATATATTTGAATTTCTTTCCCAAAATTTTGGATAATTTAGCCCAACTTGGCATCTTTGGATCGATCTTGGACATAAGGAACTAAAAGTACGCTTGGATATTGGATTTTTTCGAGAGATATAAACATAATTTCGACCATTACCGACATAAGGGAACGTCTGAAGGTGTGATCCCAGGAACAAACTGCGCAGATGATCTACGCTCATTATTTTTCAGGAATCATACCAAGATAAACTTATATGCATGGGACCAAGAGCTCGATCTCAGTCCCCTTTTCCACCCTAAGAGACCAAGAATTTGAACTCTGCCATTGCCATGGACGGATCCACTACTGTCAAACTAAGTGCGCCAAAGCCGGTGATAAATTCGTCGCTCGGCGGAGGGATTGGAAGCCGGAGGCGGAGCAATCACTGGAGGAGGAAAGTTCAGTCGGCTGGAAAAAAAATGGTCTGGAGAGAGGATCGCTGAACAGGCGACGAGATTGATTTATATAGAAGATTGCGGCTTCAAAGATGACAATGAATTCAGCTGCAGAGAGATTGTGGAGATTAGATTTGGTGGGGAGGAAGAGTGAGTGGGAGGGAAACCTTAGCTTTGCTTCTCCCCTTCTCTAACTTGTTTTTGTTTGGTTTTGATTTCTACGAGGAAAGAACAGAGACGGCTAGGGTAAAATCATGACATTTGGGTCTAGCATTGCTCTGCATTTGCGATCGTTTTGAAAAGCAATAATTATATATCAATTTCACTACTTTTGTATATTATTTTAAAAAAATATTTTTTTAATAAATATAAATTTAATTAGTATATATATATATATTTAGAAGTATTTTGATTTTGAGAAATTAGATTTTAATATAGTTTTTAAATTATTTTGCTAAAATATTTTTCTAAAAAAATATTTCTAAGATATTAAAAACTTTCAAAATTTATATTGTTTATAATATTTTAAAATTCTAAAATATATATTTAGAATTTTTTTTAAAAAAATGTGAATATAAAAGTTTGATTTGTGCTTATTTTTCGTCAAAGCCGACAAATTTAAATAGCTATCGCTTCTACTAAGAGCATCAATCACTTGCTCATTACAAATTTTTGCAATTTTTCTTCAATCAAGCATGAGCAGCATGACAAGATGGAATTTGTGATTTATGTACCGTCACACACGAATTCGAGTTCAACCTATTATAATGAGTGATAGCATTTTTTTGGAGATTTTTAAAATTTAAAAATATGCAAGAACATATATATATGTATATATATATATATATATATACTAACAACATATGTGGAACAATGTGTGCTTGATTTGTTAATTGCAATCCAAAATATTAGATTTTGAAAACAGTGTTTAATAAAATAGCATGATGTACATAGAAAATTTATCTGCTTTACCTTAAAAAATATATATTTAAATATTGCCCGAGGATATACACTCAATGTACTTAGCATATTTATAAAGAGGACGGATTCAAACTCAGCTCACAAGGCCAACTTAAAATTTTAATCATATCTTGAAACTAGTTCATTTTGGTGTTGAATATTTTTTTAAAATTTTTATAATTATTTTATTTGGTGGTCCAAAAACAAAATTCCAGAGAAGACTTTAGCTTTAAAGTCATATATATAGGCAGTCTCCATTTTAGTAAGCTACTGTCAGAAATTCTATAAAAAATTTACATAGATACACAGCTCATAAGCAACCAGGTGCCCATGGAGTATTGCAGGCTATCATTGAACTGATTGGTTTTCCAACTTACAGTGAAGACATTAATAGGTCACTTATGCGATGGACCGATGTTTATTGTTCATATAACTAAACGTACGACGCTCACTCGACCAAAAAAGAAATGCACGAGTATTTACCGCACCGGTTGTTGGTTGTAGTGGTTCTTTTCTTTTTTCTTCGCAGCAGCCAGCTTAGCGCTCCTGGCAGCGGCCTCGAATGCAGCAGCTTTAGCAGCAGCATCCATTTCCTTGCTTGATTTCTTCTTTTTCATCGCGGCGACCTTCTTAATTCTCTCCTTTACATCAATTTCAGTTGCATCTTCTTCTCCAGCTTCGCCACTCGTAACGACATCGTCTTTGTTGGTCTCGTTACCGTCGATCTGCTCTTGTGAAGAATCTTTCGCCTCCTTTGATTTATCCTTCTTTGTTTTCTTCTTCTTTGCCGGCTTGCTCTCTGATGGAGCAGGTCCATCCTCCTTCGCTTCACCATTTTGCTCTTCAGCCTCTTTACCTTCTGCAATATAATGATGTAATTGAATTGAATTGAAATAATAATTTCATTGAAATATGCAATGCCAAAATTACATTTACATGATCCTGAAATTATCACTGTCTCTCATTTACAGTGAACTTACGAATAATATAAAGAATTTTGCAGTAACAGATTTTACTTGCCTTTCCTGTCTTCTTGACCAGGGCTCTCCTTGGTAGAGAGACCCAATTCAGCAAGGACCGCTTCTAGCTCAGCCAGTTCCTTCTTCTTCAGCTCCTTCTTCGACAGCTGCCTTTCAGTATCTTTGGGCGGCAAAAGAGCAGGCACAGCATTCTTGTATACTTGTCCAGAGGACACGGGTGCCTCAGGTTCATTCTCAGTGTCTTCGCCAACATCATCACCCAGATCATCAAGGGCTTCGTCCTCACTTTCACTTTCCTGGAGCTCCTGGAGCTGGTGTATCAAGTTACCGTATGCAAATTAAAGTTCGTTATGAGGTTGAATTCAATTAGTATCTCAGCATACATATTAGTAAATGTGGGACAGTGATATAAAGGAACTTGAATATACATAAATAAGTATCAATGATTTTATTTAAATCATATGTGAAGCTTAACTGGATGGCAATAAACGAGGGAAATCACTTGAAGTCCTTACGAATGAAAAAATGAAACTCATACCGAATAGCAGGCTACTAGCCAAGCTTTCCTGAACAAGCAATCACTGACAGGTAGAAGAAGAGAGGGCAACTCTGAGACGAAAACCATATCATTTCTATGAAGCTAACCTTTTTATTGGCAGCATCTAAGGTCAATCCACCTCAACTACTGAATCATACCATCCGTTTTCCAACGAAACTCAAACAACGACACATAAAGTAACAAAATTAAATAAATTAAAAAACCTTAAACTAGGATCAATTTAACATCAAATTAGATTAGCATAAACAAGCATGCTAATACTTCAATCCATGTGACTTCATGCAGATAGTATCCAGTTATGTGCACAGATAAAACATGAGAGGACGAATCCTGCCCCCTTTTTCAGCTGCTCTGCAACTTTTTACAAATACCATGGCAACAGTAGGAAAAAAAATGAAGAGAGTATAGCATTGTGAGTTATCACCTAATGCTGCCAACAAGCTCAAGCAGATAAGCACCAAATCATACAAGCCTCTAATGCAAACAACGGTTTTGACATTAAGAAGATTCTAATGCAAAGTGCAATAACTATAACACGAGTTCATGCTTGTTAACGCAAACAACCATGCATGCAACACACGCTCAGAGAGAGAGAGAGAGCGGTAAATATAAGAAAATGAAAGAGACATTACTTTTCAGAGAACTTACTGCTGCAAAGAAAAACACTCGGAACACATCGAAAAGACTTGGTTAGAATATTATTCACTGTACATTTTCTCTAAATGGGACTTCACAACATCTATGATCCTTAGATTGATCGGGTTTATGTAGTATGTCACATCATGTAAAAATTACCCAACTGTAACGGCGAGGCAAGATGATAAAATGTAAACTTTTCTTCTTGAACATATCGACTAATTAACAACCATTGTTGCTAAACCCATTGAAAACATTACCTAAAATTAAGATGCTCAGAAGGTGCTGTTCAGTTCATCAACCACTTATGGAATAGGAGTTAAACATTTACTCAGAAGGAATTTATATGAGCAACATGAATTCAAGATCATGAATAGCATTTACTTAGAAGGTATTATAAAAGTTCTACTATTTGTTGCCTTAAGTATAAAGTTATAAAACAAGGTCATGCTCATTGATCGTACATACATGAATACCACAGAAGTTATCAGGCAAAATAGAAATACTATCGGAACTTCACAGATCAAACAACCATAAAGAAGGCCAAAAAACAGTGCCATTACTTGGATCATAGAGCACACATACCATCATATCTCGAATACCTACCATATCATATGAAACAACATACCATCGAACATTTGTCTAAAATCATTCTAATTCATTTTCATCCGAGCACTCATTCTAAAGAGCCATGTTTGGTTAAGTTATGAAACATGATTGTGAATGATTTATTTGTTTTAACAACTCATTTTTCTTTATTCCTGCTTTCAGACATGAGATATGCAAAAACAATCAGATGCAACCAGCAACATCCCATATAAATCCCATACGGAACATAAACCTATTTGCAAGCATGAACAGCTCACATAATTATAGATTACCGACAATATAGGTATTTGCAAGCAAGAGCGTCAGCAAATACATAAAGTTAATTCAGATATTAAATAATTTAAAAAAAAAAAAAATAATGTGTTTGATTGGAAGCAAACCTCCTCTAGTGCACTGGAAGCATCTTCGCTCTGCTGCTGCTCGGGGACTGCCCAGACTGACTGCGGCGGTGCTGTGGTAGCGTAATAATCATCATCGTCGTCCACGTCAGCCCACGATTTCACAGCGAGCGGCGTGGGCGCCCAGAATACTTGCTGCTGCTCGCCGGAATCTTTCCCCGCCGCCGCTGATGAAGACTCCTTAGAACCCCTGCTGCTCTTGCTGTTCTTAGTATCCTTGTCTGATTTCTTCTTCTTCTTGAGCGTATCGAGCGCCGCGAAAACGTTGCTGCTGCTGATCTTCACCGGTCCATCGTCCCTGATCCTGCTGCCCCCGCCGACCATCCTTGGATCGATCGATTCCCAAATCCTCGCCGACTGAAATGCGATCAAATCGTATCCAATCGGAGCGATCTGAACTAGGAATTATTTGATTAAGAGTGTTTGATTTGGTTTTCGATTTCGGATAAGGTAAAGTCTTGAATCGGAGGAGAGAGAAATGTAGAAGCGAGAGAGAGAGATAGAGAGAGAGAGCAGAGAGCAGAGAGCAGAGAGCGCCGCAAGCTGGAGGACACGATAGGATTTTCTGAACGTGTCGGATTACGTTATGCTACGCTGCTCCTCGGTTTCAGTCGGTTTTATTGCCACCTCAATCCTACTTTAAAATTATTATACAATTTAATACTTGGGATAATTGCAGATCAGCCCCCTATTTCGGGGGTGCGCGGATCAGCCCCCTGAAACGCGTTTTCGGAGGGGCTGATCTGCAAAAAAAAATAACAAATCTGCCCCCAAAAACGCGTTTTCGGGGGCTGATTTGCCCAATTAAGAAAAACGGGGGCTGATCTTTACAAATTGTTTACCTCAAATTGTTTACAAATTAATTATCTTAAAAATATTTTAAACTAAATTTTTTTTAAATTATAAAAAGAATTGATATAATCTTTAATCTATATTAACAAAATATTTTTAAATAGCATTTTACAATTCTAAAATACGGATTAATAAATAACTTGCTAGATTTTTGAAAAGTTAAAATACCTATTTTAAAAAAAAATTAAATACAACAGAAGTAAAATTTTGTGCGATCTATAATTTTATTTAATATTTTTAAAAAATACGTCTAAATAATTTCATGGAACGTAATACTGACCTTTAAATCTATCCAGATCGAATAATTTGGACTACTTGATTGAGAAATATAGGTTGGTGTCATGCGAGAATTCATCAATTACGACGGTCGCACTAAAATGAGCTAATTACAAGCATAATTTTCTCTAATAATATTTTAAAAAAATACAATTACAATTTATGTATTATATTAAAATATAAGTAATTTATATATAGTCCAAAATGTTAAAATTAGCATGAAAATATTGTGCAGTGTATTTCTTTATGATCATGGTAACAAAATAAATTTATGAGTGACATCACTAAACCGAAAAATTTTAGATTTATATAGGTCCAAATTTTATGTATATTTTACGAGATAAGTTTTTTATATTTTTACAATTAATATTCGATGTAATTGAATAAGGTTTGCAAATTTATCTGGGCTGGCGATCCTTTGAAAGATGGGCCTTCTTAACTAGAAGAAAAAATATATTAAAAATTATTTAAATTAATCACAATCAATTATTAATCAGATGAAATTGTAGTTTTTTTTAGAAAATGGGCCTATACACCAAAATAAACCATGTGGTTGATTAGATATGAATTTAAATAATTTACGGGATAATCTTTTGGAAGTTTTATGGCTTTTTGAAAAAAATTACTACATGTTTTGTCGCACAAAATTATGAGTTCGATATGTATTTAAGCATTTTTTTAGAGTGACATCACCGTACCCTCACCGGTGCTCAATCATGGTTCAAATTTCAAAATATGTAGATGTCACTCTAAAATTATAGATCTGATCAGAATCTACAATTTTAATGTTAATTTTTTTTTTAAAAAAAAAACTTATATCTAGATATAAGTTGTGTTTATGATTATCGAAATACGATTTAAAATTTATAAAATTCTAAGTTAAAAACATTTCAGATAACAAATTTTTTTAGATATTTAAATTTGTTAAAATTTCGGATAAAAAATATTCATTTAGAAATATTTTCAAAAAAAATTCAACATTAAAATTTTCGATCTAATCAGAATCTACAATTTTCATATTGAAAGTTTTTCAAAAATTATATATTCATATATAAATTATGTGTTCGTATATATTGGAATACGATTTTTAAGTCTGTTATGACTTTTTTTTTAGTTTGAATCTATTATGAACTTGGCCCTACAAAACATTCATTTATAAATATTTTCTTAAAAATTTTTAATATTAAAATATTTAGAATTTATTAGAATCAACGATTTTTATTTTAAATTTTTTCTAAAAATATATCTAGATATACGTATTAAATGAATATTCAAAAATATTTTTTAAATAAACTTTCGATTTTATAAAAATTTTCAATAATAGAATTTTAACATGAAAAATTATATCTCACTACTATATTTAATTAAATCTTTAATTTTTTTTTATAAAAATTCTAAATATATATATTATACGTCCGAGTATATACCTAATGTCGATTTCTTCCATTTTTTGAATCGAATAATTTAGAATGCTAAAAAATTTTGTTTAAAAGCATATATAAAAATTACAATATAACGAGTATTAATGTTATTTTATATATAATGACTTATATTTAGCAACAACTATAAGGGAACAACGTGACCACGGTAAGGCGCAGATAAAAAAGCTTGTTTATGGTAAAAATTATTCTACTATTATATAAATATTTTGAAAAAAATATTTATAATTTTTCTAAAATTTATAATTTAAAATTATTTAAATAGAACCTCAAAATAGCTTTTTACAAAAAATTTTTTGACGAACTTTAACTACAATATTTGTTTTTATGATTTATAATTTTATAATTTAAAATTAAAAAAATATGTTTTGAGTATCCAAAAATTAGGAATTATGACTTAAACCTTGTCTTGAGATAGGGGTCCAACGTCTGACTTGAACCGCAACTCTCTTTGATTGCATTTTCAAATTTAAAAAAAAACAGAAAAAATATTAATAAAAATATTTTTATTGTTTTTCCCCCAACTGTAAAGGAAATTAAAATTACAAAATTAGAAAGAAATTCTCTAGAGCCCGGCAGCAAAATTGGAGCGGAAAATCTCCATCTCCGATCTTGAGCAAACAACTCCCATCTGAACACCTCCTCGCTTATCCTTGCTCTCCGCCACCGACACAGCTCCGGTGTCGATGATCGACAGAACCTCCACCTTCTCCGGCGATCCCCACCCGAAATCCACGTCGTAAAATGTAAATTTCGGCGATCCAGCGACGGTCATGGGCCTCTTCTCCATAAGTCGAGCAGTGATCATTAACATGTCCTCTACATCACGCATAGGATCTTTTTTGAATTTCTTAATACCGTTACCTATGGCCTCCGCCGCAGCGATGAACCCTTCTTCTCCGGCGAGCTCCCCGACGGTCTTCACATCAGCTACGCTAAGCGTCAAACAGTTCCCAAAGTAGTTCTCCGGCACCGGCGGGCTAAATCCCGATCGCGCGTCGGCAGCGCAGGCGAAGTGAACTTCCTCATCTTCATTATTGTAATCTCTAGATTTCACTAAGCAAATCCACACGTACGCGCACGCTACAACGAAGGTCGAGCAATGAGTTGCAGGGCGTTTAGCTATCAACTTTTCCTTCAGCTTCTCTATAGCTTCTTTACTGAGGGTTAAAGTGGCGAGGACGATGTCCGGCGGAGACTCGACGCTGACCATCTTCTTCGAGTGTGATTCTGCGTATTCTCTCATGACGTTTAGGTATCTCTTGTAGATTCCTTTGGGATCTTTTATCAAACTTCGGTCAAACAGCGGCGGAGGAGACGGCAGTGGCGGAGCCGGATAGGGGTTTCTGCAAGCGTTAGCCCATGTCTTGAGAAAATGAACGAAGCCAGAGCCGTCGCAGACGAGGTGGTTATAAGCAATACCTAGGCTCATTCCTCTAGCAGGGAAAACGGTTACCTGAACTGCGAGAAGGTTATTTTCGATACCACCTTGCAGCGAAGGGACAAGTGGACGGAGTAAAGAAGGGTTGAGGTCGCCGTCGCCGGCGAGGTAGTCGAAGTCTAATTCGTTGGTCTCCGCGACGGTAAATGGAATTCCGGTGACGGCGTCGGAGTCGTAGTAGATCTCATACTGGTCGGTGGAGTGTGGGGATAAACGAACTTTTCCGGCGAAAGGGAAGAAGTGTTGGAGGGCAAAAGAAAGAGAATAAGTGAGATTCGGGAGAACTTGGTCAACGAAATATTGAGAGGTGGAGTTCGGGAAGGAGTAGAAAAAGATGCGCTTCATGGAGTCGCCTTGCAGCCAGCCGATATCGAGAAAGGTGAGCGGATGGGAGGTCGCCGGAACTGTCCCCGCCGGCGGCGAGACGGTGAGCTCTTGGAGGATCTTTACCGCTTGGTGTGACGCCGAAGCCGCCATTCGCCGAGATAGCGGAGAAGATTAATGGCGTCTCTGTAACCTAAGTAGTTCTCAGTAGGGAACAGCTATATCAGCGACTAGAAAAATCCGTACTCGTTTCAAATTTTTACAATTTCGCAATTAATTAATATTTATAAACAAATATTTGTATTTCTAAAAATATATGTTAATTATATAGAGACACTAAAAATCTATTATATATTTTAAAAAATATATAGAAATATATACTTAATTTTTTTAAATAAAAATTTTAATACGTAAAAATTAGTTGGTTGAAAAATAAAAAAATATTTATAACTGGATAAACATTAAAAATTTGATATACAACTCTACCTTTTTTAAAGTACAGCCTCTTAGCAACGATATTACAAAAGGATGGACATGTTTTGGGACAAGTTCTGGGAGCTAAATTGACATACATGGAAGCAAGGGGTAGGTCACTAAGTGCGTACACGTGGCAGTAAGTAAGGGGTAGGTCACTAGTGGTACATTTTTCTTAAATGTTTTGGAACATTATGGATGACCATCATCTACGTGTCATGTTGCTGTTTCCATGGTGGGTCTCCATCATCATGATGTAATACTGAAAACTCTTTAAGATGAGACCGGATCGTTTGTGATTTTAAGATTGGATTCTCTATGATAAAAATAAAAAAAGCTCACCTATTCGACGTGATCTTGACCATTCGTTCGATCAAGGGTAAAATATTTTATTAAATTTTTATTGATTTATTTATATTAATTATTTTTATTAAAAATTTCAAATTATAAACTTTAAAATTTTATAGTTTAAATTTTTTAAAAAAATATATCAAAAAATATATTAAAGTAATCTTTAAAATTTTTATCTACATTTTGACATATTATTTAATATTTTTTAAAAACATTCTAAACTATAAAATATTAAATCTATAATTTTATAATTTAAATTTTTTTATAAATTACTTTAAAAAATTTAATAAATGATCAAATTTAATAAAAAAATTTATACTATATACTGGACCAAATGAACGATCCATATTCTCGTCACAGATGATCCCTCGATTTTAACCACATGGATCCTATCTCCATTAAGATCTCTATACAAACGTACAAACTGCAAGTTGCACCAGGACAGGACAATCAGTATAGAGAGAGAGAGAGAGAGAGAGAGAGAGAGAGAGAGAAATACATCCTAAAATTTACCAAAAATTCATCCACAAATAATTTATAAAATCTCATCCGACTAATCTTCTATTGCACAACATCAAATATCGTTACATTAGGGGGACCTTAAATATAACCTATGAGTCAATATTAGAGTTACAAATAAGTTCATTATTTATGATTCATTATTTTTACGCTCTAAAATATATAATTAGAAAATAAACTTTGAATGCAAAAATTGTAAATTACGTCAAAAAAAAAAATTTGTATTAATTTTTTTTTCAAAAATACTTCTAACGATATATTTTGAGATTCTAAAATTTTACAGGTTAGCATATTAGTTTTTAAATCTACTAAGATGTTGAAGTCTCAAAATATGTACTTAAAAATATTTTTGAAATTTTTTTTTGAATACAATATTTATAGTTCACTTCAATTTTTTTTTTGAATGTTTAAAATTTTTCTAAACATACCTAAATAGTATGCTCTTGTCACGAGTTTCAAAGCGGTGACTGATGTGTAAATCAATTAAATTCAGTGACTAATTTATAAATTATTCAGTAATTATATGCTGATATAAATTTCATTGTTAAATTACAAGCTTTTTATGCCCCGCGGGTTACCGTGATTATTGAAATTTTTTTTGTTTATTTATAAGGCGGTTCTGATACAGATAAATTCTAGTTTGGAAAGGTTTTTTACATTAAGTCCAAACACCATCTTATAATCATGTTTGTGTACTAAGCCTCAATGGTGCCACACTGCCACATTCTCTCCTAATCTTTCAGTGTGTGATGATTATATCCCACACCAGCACTCATTTCTCTTAGTGGTCTAAAAACCCAAATGGCTTTCCAAAGGCCTTAAGGCTCTTAATGGGCTCTTTATTCAAAACTTGAGCCAAGTCCAGCTCAAATTCGGCTCGATTGCTTTAGTTTTAGCTCGAGCTCGACGAAATTCAGTGGATAAACTTGAACTCAGTTTGATTTAGAAAAACTCATGCTTGAGCTCAAATTTAGCTCAAATTCATCAATTAGGCTAAGTTCAAATTGAGCTCGAACTCGCTGGAGTCATTTTATTAAAAAAAGATTTAGAAAAATAGAAAACTCGTTTAGGTTCGCGAGCTAAATGAGCCAAATTACATATCGCTAATACTCAGCTCATATATATATATATATATATATATATATATATATATATATATATATATATAATATATATATATCGGTAATTGAGCACTTCCAGCTTCTCGTTATTTTTTTCATCAAAAAAAGAAAAAAAAAAAAAAAAAAAACTTCTCGTTTTTAAAATGAATTATATTGTATGTTCTGCATGTTGTTAATATATATATATATATATAGAAAACTCGGTATCAAAGTAGCTGAGCGCCATGTGGCACTTCCTATAACTCACAATATGCCACATGGCGTCTCTATTATCTTATAAATTAACATGTGTCACTTAATTATAATAAATATGTAATTAATCACATATTTAATGAGAGTTTGAATTCAATGCATACTTAACGTATTATTAATAATTTTATTAAATTTAAAAATTAAGTATAATTTATAATATTTTATTTTTATATATTAAAGATAAATTATAATAATTTTGAAGAATTTAAAAGATCATTATCAAATTCCTAATAATCTATATATAATTATATAACAATATATAGAATGGGTGATCAAAGTCGTAAATTTTGGTTATGTATGAAGAATTTTAAAGTCATTATCAATTCTTTTAATATATAATTATATAGAAATATAATCAAATGGGTGATCAAAGTCGTAACTTTAGATAATTAATATAGCAATCTATACAAAGGTGAATCAAAATCGTAACTTCTTGGTATGTAATAAAGAATTTTTAAAGTCATTATCAAATTCTTAATAATCTATATATAATTTTATACAATATATCAAATGGGTGATCAAAATTATAATTAAAAATTTAATTTGGTATTTTTTTCTCTAATTACATATAATAAATATAGTATAATATTTTAATAAAAATAAATATTAATTTATATAAAATTAACATATTTATAATAAAATAACTTTTCGAATAATATATAACTGGATATCACCACCATTTCACATCATTTAAATAACTTTATTATTTTATATATAGCATATGGTAATTATTTTGCTCTAATAATATGATAAATAAAATATAATATTTTTAATTTTAATTTATATATTTAAATATAAAATATTTTTAATATTATTATTTTATATTGGTGACTAACAACCGTGCATCGCACGGATCAAAACTAGTATGAACTCAAAGGGAGTCGAGTCCTGTAGAGAAGTGATTGCGAAAAAGCTCCATTTCTGACCTCGAGCAAGCAACTCCAACTGGAATACCTCCATTCTTGTCTCTGCTCTCAGCCAGAGACACCGTACCGTCGGAGATCGACGCCACCTCCACCTTCTCCGGCGATCCCAACCTGAAGTCTATATCATAAACTTTAAACTTCGGCGAGCCAGCGACTGTAATAGGCCTTTTGGGGATCAGAGGAACAAACACCTTCACCAATATCTCAACGCCGTCCATGGTGTTCTTCTTCAACCTATTGATTCCCCTTCCTATCGCCTCCGCTGCTAGAACAAACCCTTCTTCTCCGCAGAGCTCGCCGGCGGTTTTCGTATCTGCTAGGCATAGCCGTAGGCAGTTGCCGAAGTAGTTATCTGGTATTTTCGGCCTCATCCGTCGCCGGACGTCGGCGGCGCAGCCGAAATATACATTTTCGTCCATATTTTTGTAGTTTCTGCACTAACCATGCAAACCCAGTGTACGCACACACTACCACAAATGTAGAGCAATGGTACAAAGGCTTGTTAGATTCGCCGACGCTCGACTTGGCGACCACTATTTTCTTGAGCTTCTCTATGACTTCTTTATTCATGGTGAAAGTGGCGAGGACAACCTCCGCCGGTGGTGCTAGTTCCTCGTCTTTCGACTTGTTTTGCATCGGTGCTGTAGATTTCCTCATATCGTTGAGATAAACGGAGTAAATTCCTTGGGGGTCAGCGATCAGGGATCTGTCGAACACCGGTGCAGGAGACGGCGGCGGCGGGAAAGCCGATGAGTTTCTAGATGCTCTTGCCCACGCGTTCAAGAAAAGAACCATAGTGGAGCCGTCGCAGACGACGTGATGATTAGCGATAGCGAGGGTCAAGCCACGTCCAGGAAAAACCGTCACCTGCACCGCCAGCAGCTTAAGCGGAACAGGAAAGTCACCGTCTCCGTTCATGGGCAGTGAAGGAACAAGCTGTCGCATAAGATCGGTGTCGCGTTCATGGTCACCGGCGAAGTAATCGAAGTCTTCTTCGCTCTCCGCAACGGTGAAAAGCACGCCGGAGTTGGAGTCATCAGTATCGTAGAAGAGTTCGTATATGTCGGTGGACTGTGGGGATAATCGGAGACCGCCGGCGAGAGGGAAGAAGTGTTGGAGGCTGAAAGCAAGAGAGGCAGTGAGCTTCGGGAGGACTGCGTCGACGAAATGGGAAGTGGAGTGAGAGACGTTGTAGAAAAAGATGCGCTCGACACAACCGGTTCTTAACCAGGTAAGATCGAAGAAGGTGAGCGGGAGAAGGCTCGCCGGAGTTGTTCCGGCCGGCGGCACCACGGCGAACTGTTGAAGGAGTCTAATAGCAGCCTTCTGCGGTCTTTCAGCCATTGCATGCAAAAATAAAACAAGCAGTGCGCAATTTGAGCCGCTCGTTGAGAAGATCCAACGGTTATTTATATACATTTCTAGCAGATGGTTCATCAACCATTAATTATAAATAAATTTGAGCTCTATTAATTATATATAGATAAATATTTTCTTTTAAATTTTTTAGAAAAGTTTTTAAAAATTAGATAGACGTAGGACTGTATTAATTACTATTTATCGGTCGAGATGTATGATTATATTAAGTCGGCGATGGGTAGACAAAACTTCACTATCTGTTTATCATTCATTATCAGTTTATCAGTTTATCCGGTTCAGGCTAAAAGAAAAAAAAATTATCAGAAATTTGAATTATATTAATTGCCATAGCCGCACCCCTAATAATTGTAAGGCATGTTTCAAAATAAACCAAACACCTTTTATTGCCAAAAAGTGGTCTTGGATATTTACTTCCCATTGTAAAGATCTTTAGCTAGATTTATGTTCTAACAATTTATTCCAATAAACCATACATGGAAATTTCTGGCTTTAATTTTTTTTTTTTTTTTGGAATAATTACAAAAAAATATTTATTTTATACAGTACTTCCAAATAAAACAATATCTTTTCATAATTACTAAATCATTCTAATATATATATATATATATATAGATACATACATACACACACACACACAATAAAATTATATGGTCAAAATAAAATTTATTGTACTTTATAATTTTTATATTCGAATTGTTCTTAAAGCAATTCTTAGTAGTTATTTTGAGATTTTAATATTTTTATAACTAAATATACTTTAAAGATTTGGAAAACAATATACCTATATAGTTTTTTTTTTTTAAAACAAAATTGAATACAGAAACAGTAAGGGCATACCAAAATATTTTTTTTGTATTTAATATATATACACATATTTTTGGTTGATTTTATAATTTCTTAAAAAAAAATAGGCTTATTCAGAAAACTTTTGCAAACCAAAAAAAAACCTTCGCGTTTTTTTAAGGGAGTGATTTGCATTACCGCCGTTATAAGCACTGGTCCAACCAATGGTTCGGCCCAACGAGAAATTCAGACAGCGGACCCAATTAGCTCAGCCCAGCATATTTAGTACACGTATCCATTTCAACAATACCCTAGTTCACATATCCTCTTGGACGGCATTTATTGTTATTTATACACTGTATTTATATATAATTATAAGCCTCCCATTCTTGAAAAATCTATTCATTTACTATCAGTTTAAGCATTTTCTTTTATTTTTTTTTAAAAAAAGGGAAAAATACTACTTTGACAAAAAAAAGAATATCCTGAATTTCATTTAGAACAGATATATATGGCTTAAGCAGGGTCATAGGCAAACGGTCAATACATGAAAATTGGAAAGCCGCTTTAAAATTAAAAAGTTTTATGCATATAGAATATAAATTTAACCTATATAACACAGAAAAGCTGTGAATAAAGCTGAGTATCCCCAAAATACGTGCTTCAAGTACTTAAGGTCCATTTTACAAGCGAATAGAGATATTTACGAAGATATCAGCCATCGGATCCAAGATGAGGGGGACAACAGTTGTAATGATTTGGAAATATCAACTAAAGACCAACAATTGCACCGAATAGAAAACCCGAAGATTTGACAAACGAGTGAAAAAAACAAAAAATAGGTCTAAAAGTTTTTGAAGAGAAACAATCCAGCATTACCTTACTATTCTAGAAATAAACGAACACTTAGCTCATAATCGAGAAAAATGATGGCGTAGAATTAAAATTACTAATATCATATTTTAAATTTTACAGTGTTTTTGCCTTTGTGTTTCTTTTTTTTTTAAATGTTTTTCCCCATTTCTATATCATAAAAGTTGAGTGGTATTAAAACCTGCAGCAGGAGATAAAATCAACATTTTCCAGAGAAAAACCAGCTGCTGCTTGATGCTGCTCCAGAAGCTTAATAATGTGCTGCACGGGACTTTGTTACGATGATGATGTGCTTCCCGTCTGAATAAACTTTCCTGCAAAAACATAAATATGCAAACAGATTCCATTTAGTTTGTCACATAAAGGGAACTTGAAAAACCTCTCTTTTGAGGATCAAAGTTGTAAAACGAGGCAAGAAAATGTACCAAAAAAAAAAAAAAAAAAAAAAAAGAGAGAGAGACTTGGGTAACTTTTTTTTTAAAAAAAGCTATTGACTATTGCCTTTATTGCCGGTCAACGCCACTGCCCACTCTTCTCTCACTGTGGCGATGGCTGACATTCGTGGCAGCTGTGGCCGAGTCTCCCACCTCGAACTTGCATAGTGGACAAAGCGCGTTGATTTTGAGCCACTTATCGACACAATCCTTATGGAAAAAGTGTGCGCACGGAAGCTCACGTAATCTCTCATTGTCCGCGCATACTTTGCTAGGCATATGCAACAAACCTGCATACAATAGGGGAAGATTTTCACACCAATTTAAAGGTTTCATTAGAGTACATGTTAGAGGTTTCTAACATTGCTCACAATTCACAAATGCGTTGATAGAGCGTGCTTCAAGCACAACAATTAATGACAGATGTTTGAAATCTTTTAAATATTAGATGAATAAAATCAATGACTCTAAATGATCTCATCTAAAAGCAAATAGAATACTTGGCCAAGGTATTTGTCAGTTCGATGCATATCAGAATACTTTTGTCTCAAAAAAAAAAAGAAATAAGGAAAAAACTACTTACCCCCAACAAATCACACACAACCAATCTCCACCACACACGCACCTCGTGATCCGCAAAAAATATCAAAATTACAGATATACCCATCGTGATGTGTGGTCTTGATTGTGCCACGTCAGCATGTGTGGTTTCTTGGGGGTGCAAAGCAAAGCCCATAAATAGCATATTAATACAACTTACAGCATCTTCGGAGGCAATAATTCGTTCCTGATTAGTTCCAGCTGCTAAGATCCCACCCTCAACAACGCCTTCTGAGTTAGCTCCGATGTCACGTCTACTTCGACCTCTCTTTGCCTTGAATTTGTATGTTGGTAGAGCATTGATTAATTCTTGGGTAGCTCCTCTGTTCTGGTTCATGTCTTCTCTGAAGCTCAAGATAGAAACAATGCAAGGCAAGCAGCAACAGATTGCTGTGCACAAAACAAATGGCATGGCGTAGCCGATGCAACTGAAAGTTAAGAATACTGTACATAACCTGCAAAAAAAAAACAAAAAAAAAAACAAAGGGATAGATGGAACTCCGTGAGGAAAAAGATAACATGGAAAGAATAAAGGAACATAACATGGACACCACAAAAAAACAGACCACTATGTATGTTAAAAGGAATTTTTAGATCCAAATATGAGTACACTCTATACCTATACAAATTGGGAGCATCAGCTGCAGATGAATGACCACCAAATATCTATACATTACCAACAACAAACCAAATAGCAAAGAAGCAATCCAGAGCCATCTTGAAGTGGTCAACAAGGGAATTGAACCTGTCAAGCATCTAAAATATAAATTATCATATATATAAAAGTTTACAAAAAGAAAAAGATTTTTAGGAATGAATTGTAGCAATATCTTCTCCATACAAGGATCGTTCAGAAGTTCCGCACAATCTACAAATAGCGGGGAAGCAGACAAACCTCTCACCAAGACCAAGGGCATATACATAAGGAATATCAGGGGTCTATCTCCAGTTCATAGAAAGAACGTAATGTGGCAAACAATGTTCAACAGACAACACATTTCAATGAGTTTTGAGATTTAAACAAAAACACTTCTGGAACTTTCGAATTATACAATTACTTAGACAACTATCATTATGATCGCCAACTGGATTGTCTAAAGGGACAATCAGCTATCAGTGTGGTACTTCAAAGGTCACCAATCAATCTAACCTTACAATACTACTGCCTACGTTATATTTCTTATAATACATCAATCTCCAAAACAAGAAAAAAAAAAAAAAAAAAACCTGCGATTAAAAAAAAAAATATTCAGTATCACTTGGCTGTCTATTTATGATCCATGCATCCTGCTGTATAACCTATGATCCATGCAAATAAAGGAGCTTTTGGATGCTCATTTCTAGACAAGGAGAGTACAACAATAGCTGCTATAACTTGGCTGACATTGACAACAAGCTCAATGGATATCCACAAACCCGAATTCAAAGGACTTCTATGGCGACGACCGTAAGTGTCACCTCTCCTTGTCAAAGAAACATCACGAGCATTTGATACGGAAGAGGCCATTGTGGTTGATTGATGCACTGGAACTTGTGTGCTCGTTGAAGGCCTATCTTCACATCTCATATCATCTGAGTCCCCGTGACCACCAGAACTTGGAATAGATGCCGAAGCAATGCTACCTCTAGATATATCAATTACATGTTCACGTACATTACGATCTACAGGCTGCTCCATTAGCAAAGGATCTCTGTCGGTTTGGGGTTCACTTTGTTGCTCCGCAAAGGTAACAGCTGTCAAAGTCCTCCAACACAAGTGCAAGAAAAAATCATAGGGTTGCTTTGAACTCCCCACTAGCAAAAAGTAATATACATCCCTTAAACAATTTGCCGTCCTCTTCTAGCTTGAGATATGTGTTTCAGTTCACGAACTTTCCCTTACTCTTCTGAAATATAGCACCGATTTATTCTGCAAATACCATAAACAAAGCTAACATTAACTATCAGCTAATCTACAGCAACAAAGACATTTTTCCAGTAAGTGGGGGCTCATGGATCCTTGTACTGCTCTATTGAGAGCGATCAAGCAATACAAATATTTACTATCAGAAGAGCAATAATACTAAATACACAATCAACTTGCAGAAATCGAATCAAATTCGTCTAGGGAATACCATAAAAGAAAACTTGGCGGTATAAAAGAAAAGTAATATTGTTATGACTGAAGCTTCTGATTCATTTTATTTAAACAAAAGAGAGATCCTCCACAATTTTAAAGGTAAATCTGAAAATCACTAGCTACTTGTTTAGTTCAGTGGCACATGCTTATGCAGGGAACAAATCGCCTAATGCAAGGCTACCAAATTGTTTAATTCAAGCAAAAACAATAAAAATTGAGCATGAGAAGAAGAATCGAACATAATTTAAGTAGCATCTAAAGGAGAGGAATCGAACCACAAAGGAGGAGAGATCGAGATAAATCGAAGCGGAAAGCTCGTTGGGGAGAAATTCGGCCAACACCACAAAAAGAGGAATTATTACGGGAATAACGTTCTTACATGATTTCATTACAGGTGCTAGTTAAAATGCAAAAAGTCCAGTAGGCCGGCCCGTAGTAACGGGCCATAGGCGGGCCCGGAGCGTCTCTGCACAGGCTGAGACGGTTCTGCCTGTGCAAGGCTGGCGCTGGTTCGGCTTGGTTCGTTCTAATTCTTAAAAAACAAATCGTATTAGCCAACGGCAACCGACACGTGTCATGTGGTTTCCAGAAGTCGGACAGGTGAGCAGATTAGAGCCAGTGGCAAAATAGAAATTATATGCCTGCATTCATTACGTGTCCTTATTTGTCAATGCCGAACCTACCGAAGCGTCGTGTGCCTACAGCGATTTGTCACGTGCTTCCCCGAAGCGCCTCCTCTCTCCTGCACCCCCTCCACCAAAACCCTAGTTCTCTCTCGCTCTCGATCCATTTCTGAGGTCTGTGGCAGTAGTTTTGGTGCATGTGGTGGCAGTGGTGGAGCTGCTGGTGCGTAGAGAATGATGGAGAACAGTGTACGAGCGTCTGGGGATGATGCGGGTGCTTCCGGCGATGGCCGACCCCCGAACCCACTCGCCGGTGCTCTACGACAGTGCTACACCCCTCCTGTGCCTTCTCCGTACAGGCCCATGCTCGTTCGCCACGCCTCCTTGGTCAGTGACATCATCTTTTTTCCAGTTCCCAAACTTGCCGAAATTGAATGATTTCTTGAATGAGGTTCGTGGAGATCGGATTTTTGGTGGAGTTGGTAATCTTGCTCGGAGTCTATGGTTATGGAATTTTCGAACAAATTAGGAAATGTTTCCGGAGGTAGTTTATATTAGGAATCAATTTGTTAATTAAGATGATAAGATCTGAGTAGGTTGCATTGCTTTTAACTAATCATGACCAATTTTTAGAACTCGCAAATGGTAAGGTTAGTTAATCGGGACGATGCATGGTATAATTTTGGCCACTTCTATCACAATATAACCAGATTTTTTTTCAGGGGCTTAAACAATGGCAATGTTATCATAAACAGTGTAATAAACAAGCACAGCGCGTCTAAGACTCTTATTAAGGCTTGCCTAGGTGCGCCTGCGGTTTACTCTTTTTTTTTTTTGGGAGGTGGGGGAGGGGGAGGGGGGCAAGAAAAGGTGATCATTAAAGTGATTTTAATGAAGGGTAAGAAAAAGGTGCATGCCTTGCGAGAGCTGATAATTAAAGATTGCTATTACAGTATTACTGCTAGAGTTGAACCAAATATTCCTTTAAAAACAAGAGGGAGTAGCAAGTGGGAATGGGACCTTGTTGAAGTTACAGCTGTCTAAATCAATCCTTAAGATTGTATCCTTTAATCTTTATTTTTGTTATTTTGTTGTTATTTTGATGAAATTTGCTGTTATGAATAATATATGTATGTTGTAATGTAAGTCCATTTGATTAGCGTGTTTGTTGATTAGTAGCTAAATTATGTATATTTTGAATTCTCTTGATAAGTGTGTTAGTTGATTAGTTTCTTTTCAGCCTCATGGAGATTTGATTTTCTGGTAAGTGTTTTGTGCTTGTGAAGAAAGTGCTCATGCCGTTTTGTTTTTCAAATTCTCATCACTTTATTAAAGTTATGGCTGATCATAGCTGATAAGCAATATCTCTTTTTGCCTCTTGTATATTTTCTTTTGGATATAAGAAATATTACCCTTTTACTTTGAGAAACAAGAAATGTTTACACCACCCCCATTTTTTAAGAAGAAAGAAGAAAGGGATGTGACACCTCCATTCACACCTTTCCTGCTTGCCACTCTGTTTGTAAGGATTGCTGTATCTCTTAAGTCTTAACCAACTTGGTCTCTTTGTTTTATTCTGTTCGCATGAATATGAACATTCAGAGTAGGTTGTTGACGCTATTTTAAGCAACGCATATGTTATGATGCATCCATTTTATTCTCACATTTAATTGCAATGATGTCTTCAGTAAATTAGTTTATGTATTATTTTGCATTTTCAGCCTGACAGAACCTGAATTTTCAGGTGAAGAATGCAGCAATAATTGATGTTACCATTGAGGCGGAACAAATTAGAGATGGTCGTCGTTCGGGATTTGTTCCAATTGTCCGATCTGGTGGATGGGCTGAGATGGGGTTTCGTCAGAGCATGGAGGACACATATATTTGCTATGATGATGTCATGCGTGATCTTGGACTTGAGAATTTGGGGGAAGGCCCTAACGCTTTCTATGGGGTAATTTTTACTAGATAGACTTCCTTGCATCTTATTTGGTTTGCAATCTTTTAAAACCTTATCTTCGTTATAGATAAAGCAAATTGTTGATGTACCCACCTTGGCAATTATATGTTTGCTTGTCCTCTTTCGGATTGGGAAATTATGATACGAATAAATTACATTAAACAAGATGTGAATACTTGTAGATTTTAGAACTATGCTGGTATATGCCTTGACACAAGATTCATGCATATCCAAATTCAAACCATTGAGTTACCTTTTTTTGCCACCGATGAATTCGTAGTGCGTTTGCATTCCTGAGGGAAAAGCTTCAACTTTGCACACATTTTGTGACTTTTCTAGGTTTTTGATGGGCACGGTGGAAAGCATGCAGCTGACTTTGTCTGCAGCAATTTGCCTAGATACATTGTAGAGAATCAGGATTTTCCAGAAAAAGTCGAGAGGGTGGTTGCTTCTGCATTTCTACAAACAGACACTGCATTTGCAGAGGCTTGTGCTACTGATTCTGATCTTGCATCTGGTACAACGGCACTGGCAGCACTTGTAATCGGAAGGTATGTTTGTCCTCATTTTTTGACTGTGTTAGTAGTTTCTTCTAGGAGTTTTATTTTTATTTCTTTGTCAGGGTGTTACATGTGGTTATTGTAGTCTCACAAGATATTTCATGTCTTGGTTAGAAACTATGGTTTCATGGCTTAATATCTTTTATACCTCGTAACAACTCAAGCGTATGCCAAATGATGGGCCATTTGAATCACACCCGCTCATCAGTTGGAATCCCAAGTTTGAATACTGCCCATGCTCTTGTTGCATCTATATTATAGCCTTGACCAGTTCTCACATTATTACAAATTCTGGCTTGCAATTGAGCTTTCTGTATGGTGTTGCTCTAATCTTGATCATCTGTAATCGTGCTCCCAAGTTCCCTATTCTTTGAAGTTCTCTTATACTTGTCAACCAGTTGATATAACTGATCACTTTCATGAAGCAATTGGCTGTATCCATAATCACTGTTGCAAGGGATGTCAAGTAGTTGTGTGGAAGGAGTCCTAATTTATTGTTATTGCTATTAAAAGTCCTGCTATTACTATAGGTTTAACTAGCAAATAACCCTGTAAAACAGAATTCTTTATTGTTTAAAAAAAATATACTTTATTTCAAATGGGCCCTTACTGTGTTGGTATTCTAAGCTTAAAATAAATTCTTTTTGAATAAACGTGGCGGTGAAGGAAATTTCAGAAAGTTGACATTACGCAGTTGCAGCTCATAAAGTATTCCAATGTGCTTATGAAATGCAAAGAGGCGGTCTTGAAAGCTACCTGTTCGTGAGAATTAGAACCTGTTAGTTTCTTGTCACATGATTTTATCTTTTGCAGCTTCCAAGTTTTCTTTCAATTGGTAAAGGTTCTCTATTATTAATAATCAAGTCAACAACCAAAAAATTGTAGCCAATTGCAATTTGTGTATTATGGTTTGGCATTGTCTTTATAGTTGTGGATACCACATTGTAATCAATGAGGGTCACATGCGTAATTAAGCTTGTTGAGGGCTCCCCTCCTCCTCAGAGTAAGGTATGTTGGTTTCCATGTTAGGCGAAACTACTCGGATCACTAGTTTTAGGAGAAAGCTGTCGCATGATGATCTTGATGCTTCATATAATACTTCATATATTTGTAGTAAATGCTGTAGTCGACCCAACTGGAGCACGTAGTAAATGCTGTAGTCGACCCAACTGGAGCACTGATTTATTGTTATTATTATTATTTTGATTTAACATCCTCAAGATCCCTCGTCCCACCTGCATATTTCCTGTCAATTTCTTTTTCTTCTGTTATTTTCAAACCACAAAAACTTTACAACACATGGTCGGTAATCTGTAACAAATGTGTAATGTGATGTGGTTAAGCCTGTTATTTCTGGTGTATCAGGTCGTTAATAGTAGCGAATACCGGAGATTGTCGTGCCGTGCTCTGCCGCCGTGGGAAGGCTATTGAAATGTCCCTAGACCACAAGCCTGCCTGCTTAAAAGAGAAGAAGAGAATTGAAGCCTCAGGAGGACACGTCTATGATGGTTACCTAAATGGTCAGCTTAATGTGGCCCGCGCTATTGGGGATTGGCACATGGAAGGTATGAAATGCCAAGACGGGACAGGTCCCCTCAGCGCAGAGCCTGAAGTGAAGAGCATAAGGCTCACCGAAGAGGATGAATTTCTGATCATGGGATGTGACGGCATATGGGACGTCTTCCGGAGTCAAAATGCTGTAGACTTTGCGAGGCGGAAGCTACAGGAGCATAACGATCCTGCCATTTGCTGCAAAGAGCTGGTAGACGAGGCTCTCAAGCGAAAAAGCAGTGATAATTTATCGGCGGTGGTCGTCTGCTTCAACTCAAAGCCGCCCCCATCCTTAGCAACCCCGAGGTCTCGTGTACAGAGAAGTATATCCGCAGAGGGTTTGAGGGAATTGCAGAGCTTCTTAGATAGTCTAGCTCAGTGATGATCGGAGAATTACTATGATCAGACTGCATGATTCGGTGTAGGTAAGTTTTCTTGCCTGGTTTAGCAGGCAACTTCTAGCCGTAGTTCGTTGATTTCTTAGTGTTAAGAGAGATCCAAAGAAACTGTAAAATATGCGGCGCGCTGCAGTCAGCTGATAGCCAACCTTCTCTGGTGTAATCTTGTGCATGCTAATCCTTGTTTTCGAACATTTTTTTTTATTACTGCAGTGGTTGGTTTTGGCTTGGTTCCAATGATGATGTTATCTGTGCCGTCGATATTTGTAGGTTGATGCGTCTTACGTTGGAGTAGAAGTTTGCGCTGAGTGTAGTTGTCGGCAGTACCTTGCGGAAGTAATGTATGGCGTCCGTGGAATATCAGTTGAGAATATGCATGTATGAAAAATACGATAATAATATGTTATTGTGCGATTTAAAATATTTATGTTAATTATTTTTTTTAAAAAAATTAAATAGATATTTGGAGGTTTAATTTTTGTTTACTAGGTAAAATTATCCATCTAGAGGTACAGGTTTGAAAAAAAAGGAACAACAATACTTATCTTTTTGTATTTAATGTTTTTTAAGGACTATACATATATTTCAGTCTAGCAATAATGGCTAGAAAAGCGACCGCTGCTTTGTAACTATTTCCTTTTACAGCCCTCATAACTTTTATATGCAGGTTTTCTGCGCATCTTTTAATTTTTTTTAATTTATGACAAAAATTAATATTTAGTTTATGTTTTAAAAAATATTTTGAAATATAAAATTTATAGATTTTGATGAAATTTATATTTTTTATGTTTTAAAAAATAAATTTATAAATAGATATTTTATAACTTACGGGTTTGAAATAATTTATAAAATTTATTTATATACTTTGAAAGTTAAATTCAAAATAAATATTTAGATATACCGTTGATACTCAAAAGTATTAATTTGAGAATTTTGACGACACATGCCCCCGAACAGACCGCATTGGCACAGCCGCTCCAGTATGTCACCTATCGGAGCCGCAAACGGTATTGCATGGAAAACTATATAGTATTTATTAACTCAAAATGCAGCAGTTTGAAAATTCAAAATAGTAGCAAAAAAAATATAAAATAGAGAGTTGTTTTAAATTTAACTTCAATATATAATACTTTATTAACTACCTAAACTTTTAGTATTTGTATATTATAGGCTATAAATATGATGACTGTTAGACTACAATAGTGATTAAGAGTGTGGAATATAAATGAATACAAAAATTTATAAAAAAAAAAGGGGAAAAAGCAACTGGTGTGAGGCGAAAGAAGGGAAAAGTGTGTGGGAGGAAGCCACGCGGCTTCTTCTCTGCTCAGAAAAACTGAGATTTTCAGCATCACTATCAATAATATTTCCAAAAAAAGTCAATAATATATATATATATATATAACCAGAGGATAAGTGGATAACAATGATTGGGATGACATTATCTGATGTTTGGTTGATTTGTTAAGCAAACGTGGGTACTTAAAATGAAGCATATTTATGAATTGTTGTTTTCAGCTATTTACAATAGAAAAAAAAAAAAAAAAAAACAAAAAAAAGGGAAAATTCTTAACATCACAAACGCGTGCACAGAATGCGTCCGGGATGAATTCCGTGTACTCGTGCGTGAACTCAAGCATCGTCCAAAAAGAAAAGGAGAATCGATTTAGCAGCAGTCTCTCGACTAACCATACATACTGTGTAGCTCCAGAGGCCCCAAGAGTTAAAAGTATTTAACCATTTCTAAGTCCAACACAGGGCGAACGCATGAGTTAGAACTTAAAAGTTAGTCCAAAACTAGTTCAAAATATAAAAAAAAAAAAAACACCTTTTCGGAGATGTTTTTGCCATTGATAATATGCTAATAAAACTGACTAATAAAACTTTGTTATTCTTAATAATTATTATTTTTCTTTTTCAAGACTAATAAAACTGACTTCACTAAAATCGCAGTGTCAACTTTTTCTTAAGACGTTGCCGGGCCATCTGACCGAACCCGCCCCCACCCCCCCCCCCCCCAAAAAAAAAAAAAAAAAAAAGAAGAAAAAAAAAGAAAAAAAAAAGAAAAAAAAAATCTTAAACAGAAAACAAACACAAACGCGACGTAAGAAGCAATCCAAAGCATGTGACAATGAATATTTTCACACATACTGAAGTGTTTTGGATGCATTTTTGGACTATTTTGGACGACGGATTTTTCATCTCTCTCCAATCCAGAATGTGTTTAGTAATTTGATTAGTTCATCCAGAAGAAAGCACACAAACAAAAAACTGAAACTGTAATTTTCACAAAATATAAATTATGGATGAAGCATGTTTGTCTCCATTCAGAGAAAGGAATGCAGACAAATTTGCATCTTGAAAATTTTTGTAAATTACTACAAAATACAGCATCACTACATCGGTTTTATAAGAAGTTGTAATGATCTTCTATGCATGAGGGCTGTATTAGAATACATCAGATATTATATCAAAATTCACAAAAAGTTTATATATATATATAGAATAGGAAGATGCTCATCTTTTCTGGAAGTTGAAGGTTCTGATGGCAAATGCAAAGAACAAAGCAAAGAGGATAGCAAAACCAGCATTCACGACCGCGACCACCCCCAAGAAATCATGTTTGAATCCAAAGTAATCATCGAGAAACTCCGAAACGGTCTGATTCGTGCTGCTCTCACCGAAAGTATCGTGAATATCTCCAAACTGGGATGCAACCAACCCGTAGAGCGTCCATGCGACAGGAGATGCCCAGAAATACCATCTCCACCAAACAGGTGCACTCTACAAGACATTTATCAACCAAATTTAATGTTTCAGTTAATTATAAGATGAAAATAATGGGTCGCATTCTAGAATTGTGGAGTAAACGATGATCTCTAAAGTTAGTGTTGCAAACCGTGCGGGCCGGGCCGGGCCCGCACGATCATTATTACGGATCGGGCGGGCTCGGCTCGGCCGGCGGCCCGCCAAGCCGAGCCGAGTCGGCCTTTAAAAAAAAAACACTATATGCTCGCGCGCGATGACTGGTTTTTCCAGTCCGGCCTGCGGGCCGCGGGCTTTTTTTGCAACTCTATCTAAAGTCACTTAGAGGTGAAGTTAAGAAATATCCTAACGTAAACATCTTGAGAAATGCTAAGGAGCTTCTATTTGAACTCTAAAGAAATATCCTAACGTAAGGTGTAATCTTATCACCTCAAATTTCAAAGGAAAATACTACTCACCCCCAACAAACTACCCAACAAATCACACACAATCAATCTTCACCACACACATACCTCGTGATCCGCACAACTCCCTCGTGATTTGCACAAAATATTAAAATTACAATATACCTATCGTGATGTGTGGTCTTGATTGTGCCACGTCAGCATGTGTGATTTATTGTGTGGTTTCTTGGGTGTGCATAGCAAAACCCTTCAAATTGTATAAACTATCATTTACAGAATTCTTTAAGAGTTTAAATTTAGCATTCAAGTTTAAAGAGATAGAACTTACAGGTCTCGGGATGAGGAATCCTGAGAATAGGTTCCATATTCCGTAAAATGCGGAAGAGACGATAGCAGCAATGTGGTAGTTGGGTGTCAAGCCGACCGCCATCATCCCGTAAAATGTGAATAACAGCTGACAGGAGTACGAGAAGAACAAGTACCAAAAGAACTTGGAAGCAGTCCACTCAAACCCAATCATGGCGTAGACGATAACTCCATAAGCAACAGCCTGACAAAAGACGTAGGGAAGCTCAACAACAACCTGCAAAATAGAGGGCCGTCTTCAAGAAGATGTACAGTAAATGAATTTGAGAGTTTGGTGGTGATTCTATTTTGAGAATCAGAGTTTATTGTGCTGATTTTATTAGCATTGTTTAGCATATGTTCTTTTCCGAGTTATTACAAGAATTATCTGTACCTTCTTTGCACGTGCTCTAGAGGTCCTGACTAGGTAAGTTTCGAATTGGTTTCTTATTATTATTGGTGTCTTTATTTAGTTCATATTACTTTTTTGCTTTCCCCGAGCTGTTACGCTTCGTCAGTTCGGTAAATTTTCAATTTACTCTCCGGCACGTTTGTGCGGCCGTCCCATAACCCTGTAATATATTTTTTTATTATTTTTAAAAAATAAAAATAAAAGAAATAATTACACCAGATAGTAATTTAATAAGACTAGCTACTTTTTTGGGCGACTATACCGAGACCACGGCCTGTACAAAATGGTACGAAGGGAACTGCCGGAAACACATGGCCACATGGATCAGGTATCAGTCCAGTATTAGGTCTAGGAATGCCATGATGTACTCCGCAAGTCCTTTTATTTGAAACATGATAGTTCGTGATGCTTTTATAGAGTAAGACAGTAATCAAGTTATATTTCCGTTCTTCGGGTCGAGAAAATCTAATTAATTAATCAGGATTTCTATGTATGAACACCTCCTCGTCAACAACTCACAGCTAACGCGATTTATATCATTAACTACTCTACACTTCAATATTTAAAAATTCAGAGCCACGTCTCGAGCGGACCTTCACCAGGGTTTGTTTGTAGAGAGGTAATATAACATACTCTCACAACACAGTGACGCATGTGAATATCTAAAAAAGAATCTAAGAGCACCTAAACCACACTCATTTATAAAATTTCAGGAAATTTTGAAAATATAATATCACCCAAATTTAAGTATGGGTGTTAAACCCCAAATAACCTTCCATAAGCAAGAACAATAAGCAGATAAACAAAGTGTATTCTATTTTTTATTTAGATATAAAGTGATATAATTTCCTTGAAAACTATCTATTATAATATTATATATAGCTTCGTTATTATTATTTATGAGAAAGGATCCGAGGTATATACACGTAAATCATTATAAGCTCTGAGGACAATCTGTCGAACCTATGACCAAGTACTGATGCCCATAAGAGCAAAGGAAGCAGAGTACATCACTCCAATACTTTGCTGCTACATTTTTACTCTCATATGTAAAAGTACGTCTGTATTGATCTATTTTCAATAATTCCTGCAACATACACAGGTCTCGAACTAGATGATGGAATTTTGAGACTTAACCTCTCCTAAGTGGAACATGAATTGCAATGACCAGCGATATCAAGCAAGAAACTCCCATCGCATTCGATAGAGATCTCTGATTAGGTCGTTCCACTTGAAACACACATTAAATCTTATGATGAATTATCTATATATTTTACCTACCTAGCAAAATAATTCTTTGTGCCTTTTATCATTATTTTTTATTTTTGTTTAAATGTCTCTAAAAGACTAATTTTTCACAGCACCGGAGAACAAGTATTCAGCCACAGCTCACGTCTTATTTGACGAGCTGATCCTAGCGTGACCATGAAACTAGATCCCAAATAGATAAGGCGATTGACAACGAGAGGGTTGGGTAGTAGACAGATAATGAACTGCTGTGTTGTAATGGAGAGGGGGACTTTCTCGCCCTAGTACGATTATCCGCTGTTTTTCCACTATGTGCCCTTCAAGCTTACACCATTTCGCGTGAAGGAGATTTGGGAGTATAATGAGTTTCCTCCGGTAAAGTTAGAGGTCTTGAATGACCAGGAGGACGGCCAGGATGCTTCATTGTTCCTTAATCAAGCGTTCGCATTATTCTTCACTGCATATTAAGAGTATCAATATAAGCAATTTAGGTTAATTCATAGATTCGTCACGGTGCTGATCGGACCACGGTCAGTAACTTATTCTAGATGATCGATACGCAATATCTGAGTGATATGAACCTCAAGAAGACTCGGAGCTCTTCGGCAATCGTGTCTAAACTAGAACACTTTGTGTTATTAGAATAGGAATTTAAAATGCCAGCCTAAATTCCTAAAGTTTTAAGTTTTAGGCTGCTTTTATATTTTAAGAATATGATGGAGCACGTTCCAACTGGATATCAGAGGCCATAGGAGGACGTCTTCCGCGGTATAGCACTTACGGGGACTAAAAGTCGAACTCACCTAGGTTGCTTCATTCGTTGCGCAGTTGTAGGGTTACTCTCTAGCATCCATGTTTATGTGGAAGTAGTATATTGAGAAGCCACTTATATTTTATATCTGACTAGAACATCCTTAGGAGATCACCCTGGCGTAAAAGAGATAGAATACAGATAGAGATAAGCGATACTTAGGAATCGATAAATCTGCATCCCCCAAAGAGCAACTAAACTAATGAATATAATCAGGTTTCTTACTCAAGTATTTAATTAATTCTGAAGATTATTAGGTGCCCCAAACGGGCCTACGATAATCTTCCTGAAGCACGTTCACGCCTCTTCATCGAGAAGCAATATGCGTGCGAGGATGTAGATTCTGAGAGAATATAGAGAGATTCGAGTACAAAGATGAGAGAGAAGTATATATAGTACGATTCGATTAAACACAGCGAGAGAGTAACTCGCACAAGAGTCAGCTTAGTGAGAGAAAGATAAATGCTGGTCTGATTCACCTTCTATCATAATGTAGCACTTTCGATCGGAATATAAGTGATCAAGGATGCAAAAGGAATAGCTCAGTTGAATCGCTGGCATACAATCAGTCCTCTTCCTGCCCAGTAACTCATATAATCTTAAGGGGGTGAATCACTGCGAGATGTGTATCTACAGCGTTTCTCGTTGATAATATAGAATTTGCTCTAGTGAGGCAGCCCTCTAATGGCTATTCGAGTCGCCGACCGAGTCTCAGTCCGCATCCAACACACTCATTAGATAGAATGGATAATAGGCACGGAGCACTCGACGAACGAGCATAGCGTCTATGTTTTACTCTTGCGCTATGCGCTCGGTTATAAGGGTTAGAGTGCTGCACGCGGAGATTGTCACCACACCAATACGGAGATATAACGATTGTGCAGAGTTCCAGTAGACTTTTCAATCGTCCAACAAGCTCTCCATAACCTACTATGATATACCGAATTGACGAATCAGGATACCTGGCTCTCACATACTCAAATTATTTTTAAATCTGGTCATATTATTTCGGTTCCATTTAAAACACATATTGTACACGCTTTTTCGTATTTATGTATCGAGAAAGAATTTGTCCTTACACCCTTTTCTATGATAATTATAAGAAAAAGTCTCTAGACAGGATGACACCACACATGGCGAGTACTGATACATACTTAAAAGACAAGAGCTCTACTTGTGTAACGCGCAAAATAACACTGCTACAACCGATCCCAAGATAAGGGTTTCATAACGACGGTTCCGAGCTCAGTGATATAGTATAGACTTTCGGGTGCGCGGGGTTCATTATTCGGATAACTCTACGGTCCCTCGTCCGGTCGCGGTCCCACGCGTAATGACGGATATTGACTAATTTACATCTGTGCCAACCATCCTACTGTCTCTTGTCGGTCCGGTCCGGGTCTCAAGACAAGAAAAAATGAAGGACCTTGACCAGAGCCGACCGATTTAAAATAAGGTTTAGGTCGTAGTATTTTGCGATTTGAACAATTTTTAAAATAAAAAAAATTCGGTTCCTAAACATTTGTGAGCGTTTTGACTAAGGACCAACCAAATTTTTGTTCCGAGCCATACCGATATACGCCACTATACGACGACTCGTAAGAACTTAAACCAAGTTTCTTATTAATCGTTCTGGAAATTTTCGTACGCCCCGACGGAAATTGCTCTACATGTTGACAGAGTCCGATATCCAGTACTGGACCGAGAGAGGTATAATTTCCGTGTCTGTCGGGTTGATCTCTATTGCGAGTATAGTGTAGCGTCTTCAATATAGAGTATCGGTTCGGTCGACGTTCAGTAGAGCTAGTTTATGTATACACCTCCTATTCGCTAAAGTGTAGTCATGTGAGACTATTAAAGAATTTTATACGCGTTGTCAGCAGAATGAAAGTTAAAAGGTCACTGGAAAAAAGTTTCTATAAGGAAACTATTATCGGAGTTAATATTAACCACATATTAGATTTTTGTAAAGGTATAATACTTAATACTCTTGCGTTTATTATTAGGTTTACTAACCTTTCTCTTTGCAGAGTCGACTTCAGCCGGTAATCGAAGCCACGCAGAGAATACGAGAGATTCATAAACGGTGACGTGAGGGGAATGAATATCATTCTGTTCACAGTATCCTGATATGCGAGCAAAAGTTTCTTGTTTTTTTGGATACCCTGATATGCGAATATCGCCCTCTATATACCCATACAAGCCATGCAGTCAGTTTTCTCCACAATGAGTAGCACCAGCACACTGAAAATTCGCATGAATGAACCTCAGAGTTAAGACTTACCCCTGCGCTGGGCAAGCCGCTGAACAACCTCGATACAGAAAGCACTGTGAAAAGAAAAACTTACTAAGCCCCCGGCCGGAACGATCCACTTACACTCTTCAGCAGCACCAATCGATCTTGCTCGACGCCTTGCGCTTCACATTGTCCTGAGAATAAATGTTTATCAATATTGTATAAGAACACATTTCAAATATAGTTCCTGAGTTAAAAATTAAACGATTTGTGCGAAATTATAAAGAAGAGATTACCGCACGAGTCTTGAGATTATGTCTTACTAGGAGATATTCGAAGAATCAGTTCGAGAGATCAGAGAGTTGTGAATAATTATTGAATTGGTGTGGTGAATTCTGGTAAAGTAACCAATTCCATATCGCGTTATTATCAGGCTATCTTCTGATACTCCTTGTCAGCCTTGATCAGTCATGTCGATCTAGATATTCCTCTCCTATGGCTTGAGGTTTGACTTTATTTTACTATCAGTTAATTTTTTGCTGTGCCTCTTCCTTAACAGTTCTTCAACTGAGTACACGCGATAAAGTGCTGAAGGACTTTCGCGAAAATGTCTAGATAGCAAAAATCATAGTCGAAGTATTATGGTTGTTGACCTGCTTAGTCTGACAGAATGTATTGTAATGATATCTTATAATATATGAGTAAAGATACTTTAGAGTGAGGTCAAATCATTACTCATGAAACAGCTCAAGTAACGTAAAGCAGGAATCACAGCTCGCAGGAACATGAGGAGACGTATAAGTGTAATCCGGACAACGCGCGCCTCTACACCGCATCCAACCTTATCCTTCTATCTTCTATATATTTACAATCTGCTTTATTACTGGGAAAAACTCCCAGCGAGATATGGATCTAATTAGAACAACGCACTGACCTTCACACTATAGGGTCTCTAACCGTCTGTATTAGGAAGAACTGCAGAGATTATGCTATTAGCTCCTGAGTTTATTTGCAGTATGGTCGCAGATAATGAAGAAAAGTATAAAATATGAATGCATCACGAAAGGTGAAATCCTAGAGAGATGTATTGGATATGACTAAGTCTTTCGTTAGCAAGCCGCGTTTCGGTTACGGTATAAAGTATGTTTAGACCATTCTTATGAAATCCAATATGTTAAGATTGCCTCTTCAATTTGGTGATTGGGACAAATTCTCTCTAAAAGTCTGGATCCTACTGAGCGCCAATGTGCTCTCCAAATACAAACCATGTAAGACCAGATTGCTATAAATTCAATTATTTGTTTTTCATCCATTTTAAAAAAATAATTGCATTGATAGAATACATGTATTCTTACCTATAATTAATTCTATTAATTTAATATGTAAAAAATTTTTCTGTGAGTGCGCACATGTGTCAAGTGTCTAAAGTAATTGCGTAATAATTGTTTGTGTAATCTACGCACGAATCTGTCGCCTCGGCACAGTAAATCACTAACTATGGGTGGAAATGATTTTAATATATAACTATAGTCACGACGCATCGGAACTATTTTAATGAAATCCTTCCCATGCATAAAGATGCATGTAATGTTCTCCCAAAATATAATCTTAATTACCATCGCGCAAATTGCTTTCACATTAGAATTGTATTTCTGGCAAGACACGCTATATATATTAATACTCGCGAAGCGCCAAACACTTCCAACTTCTCTACAAGGACAAGTTGTTAAATGCTAGCGTCTATGTGTGGTGTCTCATAAGCGAGCAGAGGCTATTTGAGTGGTTACATCTTTTTACTCGAGAAGTGCAGACACAAGTCTCTTTTGAACACTAAAGGCTACATTGAAATAGAAATAGTATCTTTCATGAGGGCTAAGTACTAAATTAGTTATTATAGAGCAGTAATACATATTTAGAATCATGTTAGTGTTAGTTTAACGATCCCGTTTACAGCTCTGATATAAATTTCTATTTTTATTTTATTTTATTTTTTTATAGATAAACTAATGTAACAAACCCTCTATCCTTTGGGTGTTTGCTACTATTAAATCTTACGTCTATTGTTAGCTCGCGGACTCACAGTTTTCTACCAGCCACACTATTATCTGAACAATTTTGGATTCCATGTGCGCGTAAGAGAGTAAAATCCCAACATGTGTCCGCTTGTGCCAACGCAGTATCGCATGACCATGGAGTACCGGGAGTTTCTGCCACTAGCTTGAGCCCAAATAGGCTGGTAAACTCAAGCGAGTCTGACCCTGGGTCACATCCCCATTACAAGGCACTACTCCCGGAGTGGTTCGTAACCACACCGACGCTCGCGATGTTTAGCTCTGAAGGCGAGCACGAGAGATTTCGAACGCGCAGGTAATAAAAAGTTCTCACGGTTTTCCCGTGTCCCAGATTTTTCCATATAGGGGCGGTGGGGATATCATCAGAATATATGATTCTTATTGTTCTAAATAGTAAGTTCTTCCTAGCTGGAAATTCAAGGATACAAACGAGATTTTCACTTATTGCTCTTGTAAAACTGATCAAGATGTCTTCCGCAAATTTTTTTACCTGCCAGTTGGCTCCAGACTCGTAGCCCAAGATAACTTCATTTACAGATACGTTATTAAGGATCCTCCGTCTCTGTGCATACATTACGAGAGTGAGAGTCCCAGTTCACCCAATAGTAACAAACAACATTATTCTCTCTCCTATTCATCTTTAGTCAATAGACCCACCAATTAGAATGCGGAGGAGAAGGACACCACTTTGCAGATATTAACAAGAATATATTAAAGAGGTACATACAGATACAATCGGGAAACTTGATAAAATAAATTTCACTTGGTAGAAGAAGAAGACTGGAGGTCGTAAGAGTAATAACAGAGTGTATAGAAGTAATGGGAATCGCTTACAATTAACATTATTCAGTCTTGTCCTTACGCTTGAGCATAAAGCAGGGTACTTTTCATGTTACTCCTTCCGGATTTCTCGACTGTATTTGCGAGAGCCAAAAAGGTTCCTTCCCATCGATCCAACCATGCAAAACAAGGCAGATGCCATCTGATTAACCAGTAGTAGCAGCAAATACATCTTAAACAATCTGCGTAGAAGGATTTTCCGTTAACAAACTGCAACTGACAATCCGTTAGGAATTATGATACTAAAAAAAAAAAAATTTTACCTTGCGACATTTGGATCGAATCCATATATGACAAATCAGTAAGGGAGGAAAGTCCATACGAAGATAAGCAAGCGCTTTCTCAGATAATAGCTAATATTTGGTTTTTTTTTTTTTTTTGAAAATAAAATATGCTTTAACTATATAGAAATTCATCATCATAACAAATAGGAGGATAGAAGAACAGGCTACTATAACTGCCCGGACATAGGTTGACTTTACAATGGGTCATGCGGGGAAGAAAGGCGACCCTAATTCTGCTGTGAGACTGTAGAAGAACGTGGAGCCTAGCAGGAGGACAGCTTAGAAGCACTCCACTAATATTAGATCAACCAATGGACTTCTGCTATAACCCCATCGAGAACATGACCACAATAACTATGAAACGAGAAAAAGTGAAATCCCGAACGTCGAGAGTGTCACCCGCCGTCGGTCACACTATCACGGTGCATCTCCGTTCGGAGGAATAGAGTCATCGAGATGGTCGCCGATCCAACGATTACACGCATGTAAAACATTAACAATGCAATTAATTTGAGGATTAACACATATTATGATTGCATTTATACGTACATAAAGAATGGTGTATCGAACAATATGTCTGCACTCCAGGTAGATTGTTGATTGGTTGTAACGAGTTGAGTCATGGAAATAACCTTGATACAAGAATGTCTGTCCAGGTGGCGTGACCCTGCAGCGAGAACTTTTCAAAGCTTTTGAGCAGAAATTAAAATCTCGTCGAAAAAGGCAGATGTGTTACTCTTAGAGCCTGAACATCTTTGGTTCCGCTCTCTCTGGAAGTGCCGTCATTCTATACGAGTTTATGAAGTTGGTATTCCAGTATTGTAGAATGTCTGTACTCTTAAAGTTGGCAATTAATTATTTTGAGAATAATTATTGTTCTAGATGGGAGAGTAATCCATCTTTTAAGCTAAGTTCTAATACCATGTAATGCTTTGCTCCTTAATATGTCCGAGGCTTCTCTCTTTTGCATATATTAATTTCATAATGGAATAAAGATTTAGTGGTGGGATATATAACTTTGGTAGCGACGCATTCCAGTATTTCTTCTCTATAAAATTAAAGCGAAAAGAGATTATAGGAAGACCAAATATATACTTTGTTTGCGGCGCATATGGATTACGTGCCGCCTTCTAACATGATATAAAATCTTAACTTCGCATCTAAAGAGTGAACCGTGGACACATTCTAAATTAATTTCTTACTTCTATCATGATATCGTTACTGTTATGTCGAGATAAATGCCCTAAATTTGCGCATAAGCAAAACTTGTTTGCGTTTCATAAGTCATGCGTATGTGTACATTACTTTACTCTACTGCTATTCCGATAGGCCTTTTTCTTTATGCTTGTTTCATTGTTTAAGATTTTTCTTTTCTTTTTGTTGACTTTTTTTTATTATATTTGTCACGTGGCCATCTAATCAGTCGGATTAGTGCAGTACGTACCAGTATGCTGACGGGCAAGTTGCACCTCCACAGGTCAATGGAGTGGGAGATGAAGCTTGCTGCCTGTGCGAAGAATCGAATAATAGGCGGTAATGGCAGCAAAAAACCGAAGCTCACACAGTTGTATCCCTTTTAAGTTTTTTCTGTGTTCATCTTGATTCTTTCGTGATATATTTGGAAAGGTGCTTTTGGGTGATATGACACTAGAGGTACGGAGAGCCTAAAAAAAGAATTACTCTCACGCACACTTTTGAGTTGCGACTGTGTAAATATCAAATCGATAAATACTGGGTATGATGGGATAGGTCGCTATGCGAAACCTTAGTTGAATACACAATAGTGCTTTGTCGCTTTTAGGATATTACCTATTTTTTTTTCATAATAGAGTAGCACTAACAACATAGGTATTCCATGTCTTTCTTAAGACCAAGAATATCCTCACAGCTTAACTACTACAAATTTTAATATTATTAGAGAGATCGATAACTAATTGAATAATTCAAAATCCTTCATTTGAGAAAATATTTTAATCTATAGTCTGTATAAAAGAAAATTCATATTTTAAAATACTACAAAATATAGGATAAATTTCATTAATAAATAAGATTTTTTAACATTCACGATTTATCTCTTCTTTTCTCAATTTAACCTACACCTGGGCACAGTAAGGTTTTTTAAATTTAAGTACTTTATCGTATTGGTAAGGGATATATATTTTTAAGAATAACTTCTGAGAATACAATTTATAGAGCACAATAATTTCTTTTTCTGAAATTAAACATTTGATTGAGTAGAATCATAAAGCTAATTGTTATAGTTCACAACTTTTGAGAATTATCGTTTACGAGTGGATACTTAAGGTAGTTGTTCGGCATTGCACAAATCAACGCAATTGGATGACCGGGAGCGCCACCCGCCGCTGGTAAGGACCGCCCCGAGCTGGCTCGCCTCAAACCTTGTAGAAACCGCTCCACATCTAGTCCCGCGCGACCCAACGTTCTGGGATATGAATCACGTCGCGTTCCATGAAATGAGGCTTTTCTACAACGGGTTAAAGAGGATTTTAAGAAAATCAAGCGAGAGGGTTTAAGCTATTAATCCATACGGCCGGGGGCAAACGTAAAATCCTCGGTTATGGGGCCGCTTTTCTCTGGAGATGCCTCCTATCAAGTTGAGCGCCGCCTACCATTAAAAAATTGATAAGCAATATGTATTCTTGGGCCTGATTAGTTTTTTATAGCCATTATCAGGAAAAAGGATTGATCTATAAGAGTAACTTTCATAGACCGCAATTTTTTTTATATCTTTAGAAATTGTTAAACTGAACAAAGCTTGAAAGATACTACGAGATACACCAAATTAATTGTAAACCGTCGCTACCGGAATCTTTATCAAAATGTCATTAAACGTTTTCAGGCTGAATTACGAGAGTAGGGCGAGCTTAACATCTTCCGCATGAGGTCCGACCGAAGCCCGAGAGCCGGAGCTAACGGCGACCTTAGGCCGGAATTTGTTAAAAATAAAAACGAGATAATAATATTTGACGGCCTGGGGCACATCACAGCCCAATACAATCTGACTATAGGCTCCGCGGCAATAAGGGCCATATTAGCCAACAAATGTATCCCAAAACGTCTTCTGCGCAAAAAGGAAAAGAAGAACCTTTAATTCAGATTCTTACTTCTTGCAGGAAATCTGCTACACCTTTCCTCTCAGGACATTTGAAGCCCATGGACTCGAAGAATTCAAGAACATTCTCGCGAGGACCTTGATATACTATATAGCCATCAGAGAGAAGAATTATATCGTCAAATAGATCGTAGGTCTCGGGTGCTGGCTGCAGGAGAGAAATAAAAGCTGTGCCCCCAAGAATGTGGATGGATTGCCTGAGTGAGTTGACAATTTGGAATGTCGTGGAGCTGTCCAGACCAGTTGATATCTCGTCCATGAACAACGCTCTTGCCGGTCCAACAATCATCTCACCTTTGTAGTAACAAAAGTGCAACAATTAACTCATAGTTTTTGGATTAAGCTCAATATTTTGGACACAAAAAATTCTCTGCTACCTGTTGTGACTCGCTTTCTCTGTCCTCCAGATATACCTCTCATCATATCATTTCCGACCAAAGTATCAGCACAAATATCCAAACCTAAAATCTGCAAAAAATATGCAACATGGAATAGAAAAATAATAGTAAATTTTCACTATGGATACAAGAATGGGAAGGTATAAATATGCAAGCTCAAAATGCAGCAACACCTTAAGTAGAGATGCTAAAAAACCTCGCCGGCCGCGCGAGCTGGGCCAGCCCGCGCAGGCATATATTATTTTTTTATTTTTTAAAATTTCGGCAGGCTCGGCGGCTTTCGGCTCGGCTCGGCGCGCGGCCCCAGCCGAGCCGAGCCGGCGTAACTAGCGGGCGGGCCGAGCCAGTCCGCCCCGCCTTTAGCACCGTGCGAGCCAGCTCGGGCCCGCACAGTTTGCAACACTAACCTTAAGTATGTAATCAGTGACAATGCTAGTCTCCTGGCCTCCCATAGCAGCTGCCTGTAGGAAATGAGAAAGAGATACCAATATGAAGAAGGTTAATTGAAATGTTGTATAAGAGACATTTGGTCTCTGCAATTTTGAACGGGAATCTTAGCACTCGACTACCTTCATAAAGACATCGATATCAGGGTCTGGCTTGATATTCGCCGCCTTCTCCCTTCTTGATAACTCCGTCAGCATTTCTGCATGTGACCGAAAAAAACATGTCAAGTTTTTCAGTTACTGCATAACAGTAACTGATATCATGAGCTAATATCGATTGTATCGAATAACTGAATCTCTTAAACACTTGAGCGTAGTGAAGATACGGTTTAATATTTCAAAAGATCTAAGGAACTAACCGTAGCGAGTTCCTACGCCCTGACAACTTGCAGAGAACTCTAAGGTTTCGCGGACCGTCATTTCTGGTATGTGAAGATCATGTTGACTTATATAGGCTGCTGTCCTCTGAGGCTCAAACTCTTCCAGTCCATGCCCATTGTAAGTCACTCTTCCCGTAGCCTGTTCTATGCTCCATTAGATATGAATTTCTAAAAGCTTTATTTTCAAAAAAAAAAAAAAAAGCTAAAAGCTTTATATGACCGTTCAACATATCAACGCCGCATGAGCCGTTGACAAGAACAAATGCTCGAGAAATTCCGAAGGAGTTAACATGAAAAGTAAGAAGACAAGAAATATTAACCTTTACATCCGATTCTAACTTTCCGGCCAAAGCTAACAAAAATGTAGTTTTTCCTGAGGCTGGAGGGCCTAATAACAATGTCATCCTGCAAATTTGAACAAACAAAATCAGTTCCTGGAGAAACTTACATTATTTGACAATATGAAAAATCAGAAATAAACTTTTTTATTTTACCTGCGTGGTTTGATAATTCCGCTAACATCATGTAAGATGGTAAAGGGCACCTTCCTATTTGGCAATATCCGGAGGATGTTGGCCAAGTACTAACAAAATAGAGATTTAATATCAAACACAATAATATATAAATAATAATAATAAATTGAAATATGAGGGACGATAGATAATCAATTGTTCAATCTACCTCCAAGACATTCAAAGTACTGTTGACGAAAGTAGGCAAACCTCTGTTGCCAACATAGACGCTGGCATCAACTGTTAGGTGCTCGAAGCGAACTTCAATGGTTGGAAGGTCAATGCCGACGCTGCAGGAACAGTGAAAACAAATTTACAGTCTTTGAATCATATGCTTCGTTTATGTCGAAGCATGGATGCTCGTGAGCTAAAACACTTTTAGAGAGATTTGTCCCAAATCACAAATTGGGGCTCTAACATTTGTTTCAAAGAATTTAACTTTCCGTAGAACAAAAAGACATCAAATCATCAAAGCTCGGGCCTTTCCTCTTTCTGTCGCGTGATTGAGGTGCATGCTCATTCTATAAGTTTATAAGAAGAAAGGGGGAGGGCTTGCAAGTCCTTGTCGGAGATTCGTTGTTCTGAAAAAATTAGATTTTTAACATAGCAGAAACACATATATCTAAGTTGGTCGCATGAATCAAGCAACATGAAGAAGCAAACGCTTAGAAAAGCCTAATAACTTCAAACTTTTTTAATCACATCAAAAATCTTTTAACACTTGCACGAGGTATAGTTCATGAATTTTCTCAGCTGGGGAGCTTAGATTTTCTTTTGCAGTCCTGCCCGTGGTTCACCCATAGTTGGTCTGAGTGGCACATAAAAATTATTATATTTAAAATTTTGAGGTCATTTTAAAATTTTAAATTTTTATTTCTAAAAATAACAAATAAACTTCTATCAATACCATCGACACGATCGGTACCAAAATCTTAATTTACTGAAATTTCGTTCGGCTAAATTTAACATAAAAAATTTTGGAAGAGCAGTTGGATATGATGGTAGAGTAAGAAAACCCCATATCTGCCGGTAGTTACCAAGCTTGCTAATTGCACCCAGGCTGCTGAGACTTTTTCATAATATCTTAAAAGTAAAAAACTTCAAAAAAAAAAGTCTTTTTTAAGAAAAATAATAATAATAATTACCGTTCCATTCGTTCGTTCAATTTGAGCAAGAATTTCTCATTGTCTTCCTCAGCAACTCTAACAAGGCGCTCTAAAAGAGCTCTTCTCTCCTGCGCACCAAGATTCTGAACATCAACTTCCTTGAGACCCCCTTCAGAAATGGCGAGCAATCCTTTCCTGACACGATCATAAGTCGGCAACTTCTCCAGCGCTGCCCATTTCAGAGCCTCCTCATCATCATCGCCGCCACGCGACGATCTCGAGAACATATCGTCTCCTCTCCTCCATATGCTGTTGCTCTCAACTCTTAAGCTACTTATCCTGTACGCATTGCTCGAAGATGTCTCCATTAATGAAGCTCCTTGATCTTCAGGTGCGAACTGTTTTGCTGCAACAAGAAGGAGAAGAAGAAGAAGAAGAGCTCATGGGATTATCTCCCAACTCTTTGGATCACGGAAATGGTGGCTGAAATGCTGCTGGTGAGAAGATGGATGCCTTAAATAGAGTTTTGATCTGACCGGTAATACAGGATCAAAATAAATACGATATATTATTTTTTGGCAGTTACGCAGCTTAATCTTTTCTATATATTGATCAAAAATAAAATAAATAATATATTTTAATTATATTTGCTGAATTTTAAATTTATATTTTATGAAGATAAATTATGATCAATTTTTAAATATTTAAGTTTATTAATTAATTAGATTAACATTGATTAATTAATTAGATTTGTCAAGGTCTCTCTTTAAGTTCTAGTGCTTATCTTCTTATACTTGGACTGATACCTGATCCAATGTTTTCCCATTCGGTACATAAGCCTGTTATCGAGCATCTTTTACTATCTGGAATTTGGGTACTGCTGGTTTTGGTTGATTATGCAGCTAGAGCATTCTGTCCAGTTAGCTACTGGACTGCTGATATGGTGGTAAAATTAGAGGCTGTTGAATTGTTTGGAAGAACTGAAATATTCTTCTTGTCCAGCATGGAGATTATGTTTGAAGAACTGAAATATTGGGAAGGCCTTGACAAATCTGATGATTTAGAGGCTGATGGAATTGATTTTGAGTTTGTAAAAAGCAGTTTTGCATTCATAGAAGTTCCTTTTCAATTTGGTTACTGCTTCTTGTTTCTACTGCTGGGTTTGTAAAGTGATTGCGACTATTTTTTTTTTTTTTTTTGAGCCTTAAGAATTGTTGTAAAATTTTGTTCTTGTTCTAATATAATACTCGCTTACAAAAAAAAAAAAAAAATAATATATTATTAAAAAAAATACCATAAGCTATCCGAAATTTTATATTTATATGGCACTCCTTGAAATTTTAAATATTTGGTATATAATTGGTTAAGAAAAATTGTCGGATAATTTCTTGTATAAGTGTAATGAAAGTTTTTATTTAGTTTTTGAGCTAAAATTAGAACTATAATAAATTATTCATAATCTTTAAAAAGTGTTAAAAGTAATATTTTCAAGATTAAAAAAAAAAGGAATTATTAAACTTCACAAATCACAAGTTTGAAGAAGTAATTTATGTTATTATATTTTTATAATTTTTTACTGTAAATTCTTTTAAGAGAGAGTACATGTCATAAGTTATTAACTAGAAAACATGAATAAGCCGAAATTTTATACTATATAGTGTCTGATATCAACACATTGCGGGCGATACGGAGGCAAATATACTAGACAGTAGTGTCCAACATATATGTTTGTATTTATAATTTTTTTTACTCTTTAAAGAAAATCTTTCAAAAAAATAAAATATTATATAATCTTAAATAATATATAGCGATAAGTAATATAATATAATAATATATTTAAAATATTATTTTATTTTTATTTTAGTAATATAATTAAATTATTTTATATCTCATATTTATAAAAACTATATTTTTGTATTAAATTTTAATATTAAATATTACTATATCTTATATGTTCAAATGTTTAGTATACCTTATTTTTATTACATGCACAAACCGTATCTATATCCTACTTCTTAAAAAATTATCAGATTTTATAATCATGCCATATCGTATTATTTATTTGTAATTTATATCCGTGCTTCCTAAATTATTAACATAAGACGGTGGAACACAAGACTATATAGCATTTTTAACGTCACTAATGTGGTCATATAGTATTTTTTACGTCACTAATGACGTCATATAGCGAGATTTTCTTTCAGCTTTTCTAATAATTTCGAGCATTTTAAAATTTTAGTATTTGACTTCTGCCGTTGTCACTTAATATTCTATTTTGTGTTTTTATGATTTGACAGTTATATTTTCTACTCGATGTTATCCGATAATATAACATTTTACAGTATACAATGATCAAAATATCATTAATTTTTTATTTAAAAAAAAAATATACGAACATTCGCGAACATCCATAAATATCTGTAAATATCTACAAATACTATTTATCGGTGTTCATGAATATACGTAAATGTTCGGTACGGAGTCAATGTCGTTTCATTTTTGTGTTTGTAGATGTTTGGATATTCACATATGTTCATATGTATTCGTAGATTTTTATATATATTTTTACCAAAATAAGAATATTTTTATTATTTTATATAATAAAAAAGAATATTTTGGAAACAATTAATTATGAAAGTATAAAATGTTAAATTTGATAAAAAATACAAAATGTCCAATAATTTTCTTTTCTCGTTGTTAACATTTTCCACAGCTTTCTAGATTTGTCCCTGCGAGTTCCCGTCAACTCATTTTATTTAACTTAATAAAATCAAAGTTTTCCTCTAAAATATATAAATAAAAAAAAATTCAAACCCTAATTATCCGATGAATATGTTGGCGTTTAATGGGAATATAATATATAAATATATATATATATATATATCCAATGGATTTGAGGATGTATTTTAGCCAATAAATAAACAAATTTTTTTTTAAGATTATCGTGATTGAATCCGTAATACGAGCATACGCTCCTGTAGGGATCTCAAACTTGCGAGAAATTCTCACGCTCAGTTCCGACCGATATTCTGAAATCCGAGTATATATTTTTTATGAACCGGAGCTCCTACAATTAAATACAGAGAATTTTTTTTTCGAAAAAGTCTATGAAAAGTTTTATCCTATGGACAACGTATTCAGATGATGATATTTTCTAAGACGCCTCCTAATCGCTCGAGCTGGCCGCGCCGGCGATTAACAAAAATTTTGATCAAGCTCATGAAACATTGAAACATTATCAATTGCTGGAGTTGTCAATCAATGTGATGTGTATAACTCAACTACTTTTGATTCTACAGTGCTCATTTAATTCTCCGACTTTTTTATTTTTCAAATAAGTCAATTTATAGAAATTAGTCTTTATATTTTAAATTTTATTATTTATAATTATAAATAAATTTGTATTTTATTATATATACCAGAATTATTTTAATTACTATATAAATATTTTTTAAAATTTTTTTTGATATGAAAGTTATAAATTATGATGGGTTCTATAATTTTTACATTTTAATTTGTTTAAAAAATTATTTTTAAATAAATATTTTGATATTTTTAAAGTCTTAACAGGCTTTAAACTAATCCGTTAAAATTTGAAATATCAAAATATCTATTTAGAAATTTTTGAACACAAAAATTATAAAATTTATCGAAATATATAATTTTTACGTTAAATTTTTTTTTTTAAAAAAATACTTCTAAATAAGTATTTAGGATATAAAAAATAATGCATAAAAAATGTGATGATGTGTAAAATATTTTAAATGTAGGGGTTGATATGGTATTTACTTTTTTTTTAAAAAAAAAAATATAAATATATCAAATGTATCAGTCAAACTTATTCGCAAATCAAATTCGTCTCGTTATCTTATAAATGATGAGAACTAACATCTAAATTCGGATCGACGTTCATTCAATATAATATTGTTCTAGTCGCTCCCACCCACAACAAAGATGCATGAAACTTTGCTCGTGAAAAACGAGTTTAACTGGTAGACTAGATCTTTTATGACGCGTGTCTGAGTTCTACCTACTGTAATATCATATAGATATTTTTTTTAATTTAATTTAAAAGAAATAAAAATTATAATATTTATTTATTTATTTATTTAACGGGAATATATAGGAGATTTTTGTAATTTTATTAAAAGAAGAAAAGGGTTTTTGTTTGTGTTAATGAAAGAAAGAAGGTCTGAGAAAATGTTAGCTATTGAAGGACCGTGCAAGGTCATTAACTACGGTACTGTACAAGTAGGCTGCGCGGCGTCGGCATCTAGAATGGTCCAGCTGGGCCCCTGCTTCTTCAAAATACCCCAACAAATATATCTATTTCTTTTTATTTATAATATTGAATCTTTTATATCTTTTAAATAAATTATATTATTTTTATTAATTAATACAAATATAATATTATTTTGTTTGAATAGAAGTAAATATCACATGATATATAAAAAATTATTCAAAATACCATATACTATAACATCTTTCATCACTCAGTTATATATATATAAGAGCGCTGCTATATATAACAAAAAATTCACCAACAAATATATTAATTTGTATGATTAAAAAAGAATATTTGAGAATATTTTTTTTAAAAAAAATTTGTTAAAGTTTTTAATTTTGATAAAATATATTATTTTTATAATTAAATCTTTTAAAAAAAGTTCTAAAAAATTATTTCTGAACTCTAAAGTTTAATGGATTAGAAGTGTATTGTGAAATTATTTTAAAATATGTTAAATTTTAGAATTTTAAAATATATATTAGAAGCAATTATTTTGAAAAGTTTTTAATATAAAAATTGTAATTCTCAACATTTATATTGATAGTTTTTTCTAAAAAAAGCTCCCAATTTTTTTTTTATCCATCCATATGAGTTGATAGATTTTTTGATGAATCAGTTGGAAGGAAAAATACTTCCTATATATAAGTATTTTAAAAATTGAAATAAATAATATAAATTTTGATGTGCTCGAAAATTTTTTTATTTTAATTTGGATTTTCAAAAAATATCTAAATAGATATTTTAAGTTTTCAGTTATAAAAAATTTAGAGTATAAAATGTACATTAAAAAATATTTTTTACAAAAAATTAACTAAAAAATAGTATATTTTACAATTTTTTAAACTTAAACTCTTTATATATATATATATATATAATATGAAATATTTTTAATAGTTTTACAAATCATTGATTTTTTGGACCAAAATCTGATATAACAAAGAGATCACTTATTAATGGAAGAAATACAAATGAGAACAGTGAAATTCAACATCGAATTGAAAGTTGCTGCTGGAAGGACTGCATCTTTTCAACGTGATCTTCGTACTTTTTTTCTGGAAGAAAACGATGTCTTATCCTTCTTCCCACGTCTTCGCCATGAATATAACGTGAACCGTTTCCACAGCTCTGATTCTGCACTATGAACCCTTACAATAAGCACTTTTCCTGAATAATTTTTTTAAAAAATGAAAAATAAAAATTGTTCATACACATTTACTCATGTTCCATTCTACTTTTCTACTTCTATTCCAAAAAAAAAAATAAATAATACGGATATGGTATCAAAGACTCAATTATCTGGTATTTTATCTATAAAAGATATTGCTATTTGATGTAACGTGGATTTGAATTGTCACGTGTTAGCAGAAGAGCCGACCACTACATAGAAAAATAGTTCATGTATCTCATATGATCGAGATGCACACGCCGCGGAGACGTCCATCCGCATAGCTCAGGATCACCAGGTCATGACCGACCTCAGCTCGACCACCAACTGACACTACGGATCGACCCGAGGCTCCACCCTTGGGTCTGCCAGGTCGAGACTGACTTTGGGTCGACATCTTGCAGACGCTTTGGATCGAAACGAGGTCCTGACAAACTCTTCGAGGCTTGTTCTGTATTCAGCATGGGCCAGCCAGCCAAAACCGACGTCAGATCGAAATTCGACCAAGCCTTGGCAATCTGACTAAGCTTATCCCACCGAAGTGAGGAAAGACCAAGTCAACTGCCTACCCGTCGTGCGAACGTGGAGCAGTCAGCTATAAACTACGCTATCCACCAGCGAATGTTGGAGCTTACGTGGCGCAAAGAGGATCGTAATCCTACGATCCTCGCCAGATCCACTGCTTTTGCAACCGTCACGACCTCGTGCATTCAACAACACCTATAAAAAGGCTAACCAGATTATTGACGACGAGATCCAATTTCCCGCACTTGAGAGCACCTAGAGAACTGAGATTTTAGCTGATTGTGCTAAATCCAATGTGTTCTTAGAGAGCCTTGTAAACCGAGGTGATGTTAATCTCGGTAGTGAGAAATAAAAGAGGTTTTGTACCCTCAAATGCTCTAGTGGATTTTTTGCGTTGGCTTATGTGACCGCCCGTGATTTCATCTTGTATTCCTCAAGAGTTACCACGTATAAATTCATATGTCCATTCTCTCTTTCTCTAGCCCAGGACGCCTATGACTGATAGTTGAGAGTTTCATCTCATGTAGTCGATGTCTCAGTTCGAATTCCACAAGCGCCACCCGTAAGGGTGCAGTGGATTAACCCTTTTGTCGGTGGAGGATAATACGAGCCTTCGGCTTGCCCAGATCGAAAGGTTATGACTCATCGGTTGGTGGAACATGGATCGGTGCCACCCGTGAATTTATCTGTTACGACGGTTATATAAAAGTGGACCGATTATGATAGAGTTTTCTTATGATAATCTCCAAAAAAAAAAAAAGGTATATTAATCTCACTTTCAGCATGCATCGTATGCCTAGATCATAAATGGTGAAGCTAATGCGGCGTTTTTTTATACCTTCTTCTATTAATTAGAAACATCGTTTGAAATGTGCAGTACATGTGATATATGCTTCTAGCTCTAATTTGACAACATATTTTGCATTAAGAAAATGACAAAAAGGCGAAACTTGAAGAACACAACTGGGAGCACAGTTGGGACGATTGGCATAGGATGGGGGTCAGAAACTAGGAGTGTTCATAAAATAATCCGACCCGAGGACCCGACTCGACCCGACCCGACCCGATAGTTTTGGGTCGGGTCTATTGGGTCTGCGGGTCGGGTCGGGTCTAAACTATGGAACCGGGGTTCGGGTCAGGTCGGGTCCGGGTCTGTGCTGGTGAGACCCGAAGACCCGTTATAACTTATAAGTTATAACATTTACAGTTACTGTTATTAATACTACGCCATTGGCCGCCCTCATTCTCCCCAATCAACATCCCTAATCCTTCACTTCCCTGCCGCCGTGGTGCTAAGCGAACCCAAGCCCATACCCCCTAATCGAATCCTTTTGTTTTCCCCTCCCCGCCGACCACCGCATCGCTGTTTTGGGTGCCTGATAACGAGAGTAGACTGCTGAACTAATTGTTCAGAACTACTGAGCCTGAGCCTCTGAATCTCGGATCGATATAGCGTCCATTACGTCGATTTTACAACGTAAGTTCTTCGAATCTCCGCTCATTGTCTTGTGACTAGTTTGCCTTGATTAGTTTGCTATACTTCTTAAATAATGCCAAATTTTCACAATTAAATGGTGTGGCTAGGTTCGTTAGATCTTCAGTTGCAGTTAGCTTTATTTCTACGAATTGCAATTGGATTTTTTCTAGAAATCATGCTACTTGCAAATTCTAACACCTGTGTATACGAATTGTTCGATGAAATGCCTCATAGTAAGCTTGAATTTTTTTCCCACATACACACATAAAAGCAATTAGACAGAAACCTTGATGTGTCATATTCGAACCTTCATTGTGTCATAGGCGATCGTTGGGATAAGATACCACTTTCGCTGTAGCACCTCACACCCTCCTGCACATGTGACGGATCCACGCTTCAGTATGCTGCTCTTTTGGGTTGAACCATATTTCTAGAGTTTGGTTCGATTAGACACATAGTGTAAATCTACAAAATCTATATGCAAGAAAAAGGTGATAAATGAATAGTTGGTCTCACTATTCCATCTTGTAAGAGTACAATAGGGAAGCGCAGATAGGATGACTGGTATGGGCCGTAGCTCAAAAATCCTGACATGCCATGTTCTAATTCCCATTATATCATAGACGATTGCTGGGATAAGATATCACTTCCGCTGTAATATCATACATCCCATATACATGCGACTGGCTCTGTACTTCGGTATGTTCCTCCTCCTGGATGGAATTAGGTTTCAAAGTTCGATTAGAATTAGTGCCTTAATCAGATTTAGTTCTAGTATTTTTAACTTTTAAAATGATGAAAATATTATCATTTAAATAATTTATAAAATTACTTTAAATAGATATTTATAAATACTTTAGTAAATTTGGTGTAAATAACGGATGATCGTAAAACTTCTCTTTATCTGAATTTCTTTATGTTCTCTTCCTTTTGTCTTTCTGAATCCGACGCGCCATCCTGCCTGATCGAGCTGTCTCTGTCCTCATTGCACCGTCTCGCCGTCCCTCATATATCTTTTTCTTTCTCAATTCCGTTGATCGTGTTGTTGCGGCTGATCTCTCTCTCTCTCTCCCTCTCTCTCTCTCGCGCGCGCTTGATTGCTTTCTCTCCCTTTAGGCCCAACCTCCCGAGCTGCTTCACCACCATTGTCGCCACATCTTGTCGTCTCCGGCGATGCCGTCGTCGACCACAAGCTGCCGCCGACTATGCCTCCAGTCTCTCTCTCTCCACGCTGTGTATATATATCTCTCTCAGATCTCTCTTCCTATTTCGGTCGCACCTCTTTGCAGTCAGTTGCTCTGGCACTGATGTAATTTGTTGTGGCAGTAGTAGGAATCGGGAAGTTGAATCATTATATGCCGTCGACTATAGTTAAATTTGGATTTTTTGATCAAAATAATTGGGATATATTATATCTATGGTGTAACACACCTTATAAAATATAATTTATTGAAATTCGAAATGACATCATATTTTGGATCTAATAATTTTTAAAAATATTTTTTTGATTTTATTTAAAAAATACTGAAATATAATTATATCTGTAAAAATTAAAATGAGTATACACTGTTTAAAAGCTGCTAGAATTAATAAATATTTTCCGTACGAGCTCTGAACCATGGTACTTCAGTTATATATTCTATATACATATATATAAACTGAGTAATGAAAGCCGTTATGGTATGTGGCATTTTGAATAATTTTTGGTATATCATGTGACATTTACTTTTATTGTAATAAATTCATGTTGTATTTATATTAATTGACAGAAATTTATAAAGTAATGCAACTTATTTGAAGAATATAAAAAATTTAATATTATAAATAAATATTTAATTAAAATAATAATTTATAAAAGTGATATAAAGACAGATATAAAAATTAGTATAAAAATAATTATATTATATATTATGTAAAATTATTTTTTAAATTAAAACTTTTACCATTTACAAAAATTTAAAATCATATACATATTATATTTAATTTAATATTTATTCTTATTCTAATAATATATTATGAATAAAATATAATATTATAATAAAAATAAAATTTATATAAATATAAAATATAAAATATAAAATATAAAAAATTAAAAAATATTTTTTAATAATTATTATTTATATATATATAGCTACAACATGTATCAGATTTCAAAACTAGTAATTACCTAATATTTTGGAGCGAAGGTCGAGTTTGGCCTTTTTAGTTCTGTTTTGGGCGTCTGGAATTATCAAAAGTGGATTTGGGAGTTAAGTTACCCCAACAAAAAAAAAAAAGAGAGACTAGATAGGGTTCGAAAACGCTATCCCTAGCAATCTCTCGGTGCTCTCTCCCTTGCGCGCGCGAGCTCGATCCGCGTCGTCCACGCCCGTCGCTGCCGGTGATCTCGCCGCCTATGGCCTCGCTCTCTCTCTCCGGTTCCGGTCGTCTGTCTCTCCTTCTTGTCGCCACCTCGCCGATCGCCGGCGAGCGGTAACTGCCTTGATCCAATCTCGCCGCCGCACGGAGTGCTCTGACCTCGGCCATTGTGCTGTCTCTGGCGCCGATTTGTCTGATTGTCTCTCCGATGACTTACCCTCCCGCGCAATTTCTCTCTCTTTAGCCGAGCTGTCCGCGCCCGTCGCGGCCGGTTGAATCTTCTACACAGAATAAAAGAAAGCTATACGTCTATAGATGCCTCAGAGTTTCCTAGACGCGTGGGCGACAAGTAGCCAACGCGCTGCCGAGCTCTGACCATCGGGACTGCTGCCACCTGACCATCTCCGTGAGCTCCAGCAAAGTATATTCGTTTGCCTCTATCTCTCGGATGTTGCTGCCGCGTAGTAAGGATCGCTCGTTCGGCTTGTGATGTAGCAGCACTCAGTTAATGCGAAGGCCGCGGACCAGCCCAGTCCAAAGTGGGGTCTATTTTCGACCCAGCCTAGTCCAAAGTGGGGTCAAATATCTTTACAATCCGCTAATCTCTCCTCTAGCCGCCGTTACATGCTGCTTATATTTCTTCGTGCCGGTCTCCGTGTAGTGCCCAGATGGTTCCTGGTTCTACTGGGCTAACCTCCTCCACAAATGTGTCGTGGGTGGGGGGGGGGCGGCGGCGGGGGGGGGAAATTTTTCGCTTGGCCCACTTGGCCCATGGTTATGTGGTGCTTAAGGGATAATATATGTGGCTGGGTCCAGTGGGTTGGGCATTGGGCTAAACTTTATTAAAAAAAAAAAAAAAAAAAAAAAAAAAAAAAAAAAAAAAAAAAAAAAAAAAAAAAACGCAAACCCTCGCGGCCGCACTCATCTCTCCCACTCCCAGCCGCCAATCCCGATTTCCGATCCTCTAACCCTAAATCCATCCCCGACGGCGTCGGCGCACTCTTCCCTGCCGGTTGCGGCGTCCCCCACGCGAGCTTCTCTCCACGTCCGGCCACGGGCCCATTCTCTACCAGCCCGATCTCTCGTTGTCTCAGCCGCGGCCCCGCCGCCCTGCACCCGTACGGCCGCAGCCGCCCCCCTCCCGTGATCGCTCCTTCCCTGCGGCTGTGTCAGGCCTTGTCGGCCACCCCCACCCGCGGCCGTTCTCTCGTTGTTCTGAATGTCTCTGTGCTTTCCACTTCCAGCATCTCCGCCACCACCGCCAGGCGCCAGCCGACCGCTCCTCTCTTCCACTGGCCGGTGAAGTCCGGCAAAATCTAGTATTTATCTTGAATCTAGAATCTAATATTTGTGTGAATTATAGTGTTTGTGCAATTTTGAATATCTGAATTATAGTCTTTGTGTGAATTATAGTGTGGAATAATAATCTTTGTGTGAATTATAGTTTTTGTGAAAATTATAGTCTTGTGTAATTATAGTTTTTGTGCTAATTATAGTCTTGTGTGAATTATAGTTTTTGTGTGGATTATAGTCTTTGTTGAATTCTGATTCAAGTTATCTTTTATGTTAATTTTAATAAATAAGAGATGGAGATGTTTTATAAAAGAAAAGCTCCTTCGTCACCGACTATTTCGAACCATCCTCTCGACTAGGCTGCTACTGGATTCTTATTAATTCCACTTATCATTTCTGTCTCTACAAAAAAGTATCAAGACCCAATTTGATTGATGCAATAATATAATCTTCCTTTAATGACGCACCGATAAACCGACTTATATAGAATAATAAATACTTCCTAATCGATCCGAGATAGATGTGTTCACGCAGATTCTATCTGAGCGAAGAGAGAGAAGTGCGCGTGTCATCCCTAGGTTAACTTCTCTATACATTATGAGAGTCTATCTTTTCTACTCTTCACTCTTACCTTCAACAGTGTCGCTTATTGAGTAGTTCAGCAACTTATATGCAGGCTCCTCAAAAAGATAACCTTGTTAATATAATTCATAAGTTTTTTAAGGCCAGAGTAGCAAAGGATGAGTGATGGCTTTTATCACAGCGAGGATAACAAAGACTTGGAATTACGTGATATCCGCACTTTCGTTTCATCTACCTCAGTGTAATATAAACACTAACATCCCTGCGAGTGAAAGAAAAAATGGCCCTAATCATCTCCGAGTGTGAGAGAGAGCACTGAAAGTAGATATCACTCTTAACCACTTCGATATCCTTGTCCGCTATCACTCACGAGATAGATAGCACCTTCACTCTCGCAGAAGACACGTCTCGCTATTCGCCCATGCGCCATTGGATATCATATAAGACAATGTAAGCATTTTCTCACGTCAAATGAGTGAATAGCATCTATCTACTAGTGACTTAGAGCGGTATCACATATATATATTATATACGCTGTTTCTCGTACTACTCTACTCCTGATATTCTCCGATTTGGCCTCCACCACTCGGACTCTTCTGCATTTTTGCCCGGAAAATCAGCAAATGGTTTCTCTGAGAATTCAGAAAGATATGTTTATATCTCTGTCCACAACCACACACTGACCTTTTTAACTTTTACATTATGCACTCTCTTTACTTCGAATAATACTCGATGGTGCTCTGATGCTCACTAAAGTGACGAATATGTGTCAACTATTTAATCTATCCATCTCTTCGCGTATAGATCCCACGCATCCAATACTTATCATCACCTGGACTTCACTGATCTTCGTGTCGGTCACATCTGCATAATAATTTCCATCCTCTCTCTTCTGTCTGGAGAGAAATATGCCTCCATTGTGCATTTGCGCTCTTTCTCATTGGACACTTGATCTAACTCATCTACCTGGCTCACCACCTTATGCGTTCATCTGTGCCTCTCACACCACTTCAGACGAATTATATGATAGATACTCCAATCCGCTGCCACCACTCTCCAGCCTGATCTTCATCCTTCACCGTCCGGCGACGACACTACCTTGCCCCAAGTACTAGTTTTATCCTCACCACTCTCTCTCTCTACCTCCGATCAACTTCAATCTGGCACTACTATTATCACACAGAGAATAATACGACACTGTATATAAGACATCTGTATACTAACTGTAATATCTAGATCGTATACACCTCTTCTAAAAATATAACTCGCTTAACTTCTGCGTGTGTACTCTATACACAGAAGTGAGTTGAGTGCGAGTCCTATATATATATATATAGAATCTACCGCCACCCTTAATGACAAACATAATAGATGATATGTATACACTGTTAGCATTATGCTTTCTACAGGCGAGACTATCCTGGAGCAGAACCTCTGGTTAGTTTGTTGTCATCCTATTGATGGACTCACGATGTCATAATCTAGTTGAGTACACGTTGTCTGTCTATATCCCGTGGAGTCTGATGTTCTTATGACAGATGGCTTGCACTCAGATCAAAGAGCAGAAGCACATGTTCTAGTGGAATCTTTGCAATCATTTGATTTCATATTTTGCTTACATTTAATGTTGAATGTTTTGGAAATTACAAATGAGTTATCATTGGCTTTACAAAGAAAGGATCAAGATATCGTGAATGCTATGCGGCTCGTTAAAGTGGCCAAACAATTGTTGCAAGAAATGAGGGATGAAGGATGGGCTCTTTTTTATTTGGTTTCATCATTTTTTAATAAACATGAAGTTCCTATTCCAAAAATGGATGATGTCTTTGTTATGCGAAGAAGATCTCGACGTAAAGATCCAAAAGTTTCCAAATTTGCATCATTATCGTGTAGAGCTATTTTATACAGTCATTGATATGCAGCTTCAAGAATTAACAATCAGTTCAATGAGGTACATAGTGAGTTGCTTCTTTGTGATGCTTGTTTGAGCCCACGTGATTCATTTTCCTCTTTTTGACAAACAAAAGTTGCTTAGATTGGCTTAGTTTTATCCTCAAGATTTTTCGGAAGTTGAAATCATGGTTCTCCAGCAACAACTTAAGATTATATTACAGATATGTGCCAAGATGAAAAATTTTGTAATTTGAATAATTTTGGCGAGCTTTCTAAAAAGTTGGTAGAGACAAGAAAGGATATTGTATATCCAATGAATTATTTGCTTTTAAAGCTTGCGATAATTCTACCTATGGCTCCAACAACTGTTGAAAGAGCTTTTTCTTCAATGAAGTTGATAAATCGAGACTGCACAACCGTATGTGTGATCAATGGATGAATGATTGTTTGATAACATACATAGAGAAAGATGTATTCGACGGTATTAGTAATGAAGCTATTATGCTTCGTTTTCAGAACATGATGACTCGTCGTGGACAGTTGTAATTCAAAATTATTGTAATGCTTGCAACTTTCTTGAATTGATGATATTAAAATGGTTAACAATCCTGATAAAATTCCTGCGTCCGCCACTTATGATTGCGTGATATCGGGTTGAAAAACCCGTTGGGAACAATTTCCCAAGAACCAAGCGTTCGGAGGGGATTATGTAAACAAATATACATGAATTATGGTTTGACTAGAAGAGCATGTGATGTCTAATAAGGTAATGATATGTAAGGGCTGTTTGGTTAGATGTAGTTGGAAATTGTAGTTGAAATTGCAGCAGTTGGAAGTTGCGATCGCTGAAGTTGGAAGCTCCGAATGATAATAAGAGATCTGAGGCTAACTTTTGCGGTTTGTCCAACGTTTCGAACTACTGCAGCTGTTGAAACCATCCTCCTAGATTGGTGCTGCAATAAACAGTTGAGGTCCGCAGTTCAAATTTTGTTTTGTTTTACACTTTATTATTCCTCCAATATTTTTCCCAGTTGCTGTTATATTATAATTTTCCTAACATTGCTGTGACTATGCATATCTATCTCCTAAAAGAGTTGTCCCGATTATCCAGATCATACTCTTATTTTTTGCTCTGTTTGGAACAGCCGATTTGAGTGCCGCGTACTATTTATTATAGGTTAGGACGAACATGGAAAATGCGCGAATTGAAACCAATTTTTTTACTAAATTTAGTATTGTTGAGGGCTAATTTTTGTCATTTTTACGATGGAGGGTCGAAATTTTCGCAAAATCCAAATAGCGCGAAATTCTGCAAATTTGGGAAAAAAAGAATTGTTTCTGCAAATCTAAACTGCAGCGGTTAAATACGGCCGAAAATCACCGTATTCCAACTGCGCAGGCACACCCCACTTTGCAACTGCCAACGTTGAATTACAACTGCCAGCCAACCCAAACACATATGTTCATACCCTACTTTGCAACTGCCAGCAGTTACAACTTCCAACTACGGCCAACCAACCACACCCGTAGTGGAACACCTGAAAACTTAGTTATGTGTTGATTCTCCTTTCGGGACCGCCAAGCAACAATGTTAGCTTACAATCCACGCGCTGCGCCACTGCATCGGCTGACTTGCAATATCAGGAAGAGGCGTGACGAACCCTGAGATCGCGATTAACCCAATTACTGCTCGCCAACTGGCCTGTCAGCTCTCACGATCTCAATCTTTGCGGACAATTCACCTGAGCTGCTGTGGGCCCACTCTCTGTATGCCGTTCTACAGTAAATACTGCAAGTTGTGATATCGCATTCGAGTTAATTTGTAACCCGCTTAACTGCATAATGGGCTTAGTACGTAATCGCGGCATATGCATTAGCTGTGCAGACGTACTAGGCGATTGCCATCCCGGTTTGAACCGGAGTGTAGACCTACGCAGTAAGAATTGAATATCTAAGATATACGATGCTGGAGGCGAAGCTCTCAGGGTAATATACTGACGCTTCCTAACAGCTCCTCCTCGAGTCCGACGGATTGGTGTCGTTTTGTCCACAGTACACGAAGTATCTTTCCCTTGGGCCTGGCCATCAGCATCTGAGTGTCTGGATCATCGCATCTCTATCTTCCCACTGTTAGTCAGAATCGCGAAGCGATTGGCAGCTCAGAAGCACGGTTGTTCTGGTGTGTGTCAACCACTGACAAGCGTCCGCTAGCCTCCACGTAAACATGTGTAGATAAATGCATATTTTTACTAGAACATGACAGAGACTACATCTAGCAGGTAGTCTATGTTTTGGACATGCATGCCATATGTGTATTTCGGCCAATGACTTGATAGTGAAATCTGGTTGAACCATACATAGTTAGATAACTTACACTCTCTGATATACGCCTATCTCTTAGTGAGATCACTGACATGCAAATACGTTATGTTGAATGATGTCCAGTTATCGTACTATAACAATATAAGAGAGCGCCACATAGAAGATAGCCACTTTACATTACAGGCTGACTTGAAAATCACTCTGCGTGCGTGAAGAGTGGATGATGGCCACTACTCGCTATAGATCTGTATCTGTGAATAGACAATATAAAACGGACCATGTGGTATAACACGCACAAACACAGCGTGGAGTCGTGTACAGAACTGATGTAGAACCTGTATATATTGAGAAAGAGATCATACGCCATCTCCGTGAATAGTCTAGTGAGGTAGATCTGCTGGCTTATTAATCTTCATCTGTGATAATAAATAATAATAATCGGTAGATCAACTATCAAGAGCACCTCCAGAGAGTACTCACCTTTGTGCGACAAACGAGATGTTCTCTCACGGGCGGTCGAGTGTGACGTGACTTGATCTACCGGTGATGTTCGTGAGTGAGCTCAAGCTGTACTTCTCGTGATAATTGAAGGGTGACTCACCTCTTGGAAAATGATTCGTAAGACGTCTCGCTACCTGATTGCCAGTTAATACTCACATCCTCTCACGTACATCCAGCCACCTTCATCGTAGGATATACTAACATGCTAACCTCCGGCGTAACAATATACATACACTAAGCCATATCCATAACAAAACATTTGATAGAGCAGTGCACCCTACGTGGTTTGAGAACCTATCTTTGACCTTGGGCACTCCTGTCTGCTAAAAAAGGAATCCAAGTGTTTAGTTCATAAGACCACGTGGCACTCTGCGAGCGCGAGCGCTACTAAATAATATACTAACTCGGTGTGTCGCCCACTTGAGGTATTAGTCTAAAGGTCACACAAAGACTTCATCTGCTTCTACGAGAAATACTGATTTCTAATAATAGTAGACTTCAGGTGTATACAATCCTCTTATCAATGAACTTAAATGTTGATTGCATGGTCTCCGTATACCTGACCTGACGCTCCCTCTGCGCACTAATAGTGGATAAGAGTGCATCATTATACATCATACAATTATAGCCTTATGTATGATGCCTTTTGATCATATGCAACTGAATCCTTTCAACATTCGTATTCACAAGTTATCGATTATTATGCATGTACCACTTACGAATTTTCGAGTGAGCGTGCGTCGCCTATCTACAATACACGTATGAGAGTGGCTATGATATTACATTAGGATACTCTCCCCTCATCGACACTAACCATTTCACCATTAACATTGTTCTTGCTTACTCTGCGATGGCGATTGATATTCTAGGTATTAGGCTTGGCATGATGAGAAATCCAGAACTTCATAGAGAATTAATAGTTCTAGAATTTCTGTTAATTAGGTTACTTCACATTCTTCAAGATTGAAGCACTAGATAGTTGGAATCCTCCTCCTTTGCCTCCTGGCTGATGCTGTTGTCTTCATTTGCAAGCGCGGACTACTACTTATCAAGAACACTATCTCTCAATAACTATACGATAGCATGAGTGCCATAGTGAAAGTATCAAGTATAGAACATCCGGCCTACATCTACTTCCGGGATAGTCGCGCTACGAAACTTCTTAATAGGAATAATTACAAATTACTCGCTTTTGTACCACTCTTCCAAATAACCCCTGGCTCTCTATCACTATATAGTGAGCGTGAGAGCGTCTCCTATCCTTAATCGAAGCGAAATATCTATAAGGCAGCGTCAATTAAAAAATTTACTATCCACTAATTTTGAAGCTCGTGTCAAAATCAATAAGATTTATCCTGTTTAGCACACCGATGTATTTGTATTAATATTATATTTCTTATATCAGACCATCTCGAACAAGCTTTGATCACTATATATGCCGCGAAGTCTTTACGAGTGACCCAAAAATTTTGGAGAGAGATCTAGAGACAAGCTTCGATGAAATAAGATACAATTACTTATCTCTACGGTATCATGACACCATACGGATATGCGATCGTATCTTCCTGTATCATCACGGTATGATATTTCCCTCGCGTACTTATACAGCTGACTATAATTGCCATAATATCGAAAATAATATACCACTCCGTTAGGCCAAAAGCTTCATATACGTATACTCAGAGAGTGGCTTCTTTTCATTGAACTTGTCGTACACCATAATAGGCTGATCCGCCAATATGATGAATGAAACTATAATTGTGCCACTGCGAGCAGTTGCTTGGGCACGCCTCGTCTTGAGTCTCTCTTAAATCCTCCACTAATAATCACAAAGCGTATCTATTCGATCTTATGCACACTATTGATCGAAACAAGACCATATATAATGCTATCACCTATAGTAAGAAGCTTACTTTTTAGTTTAATTTTCCAAAAATGATAAAAAATCCATCGCTGCCATTGACGAGGTGATACCAACCTTCAGATGGAGAAAGATTAACACAACATGTAGGGTAGAAGCGTTATCACTATAAACGAGTCTTATCCTCCAGAACGTACATATTTCGTGTGATACACAATATACGCGTGTATCTACCATGCAATATATAATCAACTCATAATATCTCGTCAATAAACACAATCTATGCGAGTGGCGTGCACCCACCTCTCACGATCTATACACATAATCATACACAAATACTCAATATACAACATATCTCCTAACGTGGAGCGAGTGGACAGAGCCTAACGATGATTCTCTTAACCGCCGCGTCTCGATATAACTCGACTAAGAGATAATGGATATGCATATGAGCTTTGGACCACATTCTTCATTTTATCTTCTCTCCCTCCATTTCTTCCAGTGGTCTCAATTAATAAATAGAGAATATACATACCCATAATAACCCTGACTAACTGGGCCTATCTCTAATATCTCTTAGTTAACTTCGTGTGTGAAGAGAGCGACATCGACTAAGAGACCACTATGACTACTCTCTGTAGTAATTATATCTAACATTTCACCTGTGACACGTATAAAAGCCTGCTCTGCATGGTACTCCAATATAATATATAATTACATATCTCCACAGTATATTGATGGTGGTACAATGTAGCTTAGAAGCTACACTGTGTGAGAGAGCAGAGTAGTTATCACTTCCGAAACTTCTCGAGTGAGCGCGTCCGTATATCCGGCGCTCGCTAATCCCGTATCATCGTGAGAGCGGCTAGATGATAGTCGCAGAGATGGCGCAGTCCTTTGTGCCTAAATGTCGGGAGTGTCAGTAAACCGTGGGGTGCGATCTCATTGCACGAGCACTCACGGACTTAATATTTTAAGAAGATATCGGGTTCTGCACTATTTTCTGTTCGGGACTAAACACCCAACTAATTCGGTCGGCGCCGGTATAAGCGCGAATAGCCTTTAATCTTTACTTAGTCACTACACAGAAACTTAGTTATAATTATTGGTTCATTCACCCCCAACCACCCGCCCTCTTCTTCCTCCCCAAATCCAACCCTAAATCAAATACTTTTCCCCTCCCCCAAATTCGTCCCCGCTCGGCCGCTCCGCTGCTCCACCACTCCCCGCAAGCTGCGATGTTGCCAAAGTTTTAGTTCTCTGGATTCCTTTTGCTCAGCGTCCCCATCACCACCGGTCTGCGGTTCAATCTTTTGCTTTTTTACTTGAATGATTTTCATACGTATGTTGACTTTAAATGGGGTCTGTGATCTCTCCTTAATTCTAATTGGAGAAAGGTGTTCCTTTTTCCCTTGGTAACTGATGGTGTGCCCGTGTTGATCATCGTCCTCTAGTGCCGATTTCAGAACTGTATTAGGGCTTCTATTCAATTTCATTCATTCATTTGGAGAAATTCCATTAATTTGTAAAAAAGAACAGAATGCCTCCCAAATTGTTCAATTTTTGTTTTGTGTTTATTATTATTTTGTTAAACTTTAGCTGCCTTTACCTCGAATGTCAGATCTCAGTGCTTCTGTATCTTATTGGGATAATGTAATAATTTTTTTTATTTTATCATTTTTGCTATAAATATTCAAAAATCTAATTATACAAATTGTTGCTTTATTATCTTGAAGTGATAATTTGGAGTAGAGTTCGTTTCGTATCGCGCGTAGATGCTCAGGCGCAATACCTCTCTAATTTATTCGGTTCGGGTAGGTTCGGGTCTGCATAAATACGGTTCGGGTCGGGTTCTACATGAACTCAGTTCGGGTTGGCCTTATTAAATTCTGGTCGGGTCGGATCGGTTCGGGTCAACCCGAATGCTCAGCCCTAAGCAAGAGGGTGCTAGGGTCATAAACATACCACCAAATTTTGGGATCCTTAGATATTGAGAATGAATCAATATGACAAGAAAAGTTCCTTGGATCAAAATTCTTCTTATGAGTGTCACATGTTCGTAATATAAATAATACAGATAAAATATCTAATATGCGTATTGTTTACAGGCCTAATGAAACATTATTATTGTTTTGGTGTTATCTCGGCCTTACAGGCTACTGTTTGCAGCAGAAACTGTGTTCAACTGTACTCCCGCCACGATCCCCCCCCCCTACCGTTGCTGATTGCTCTTTTTCGACAATGACATCATCATCTCCAGCGAGTTTGAATCTAGAGGAGCGTCTGCGGTCGCTTCTAGTGCACCTCCAATCAGAGTATAGCATTCTCGATAGACTCGTCTATAAGAACAAGAACCAACACCGTCGTTGCCCCTACTTCCAATCTCTCCTCAAGGTAGCCTTCTTGCTCTTTTAAAAAGAAATTGGTTTCTCTTTCTATATCTAATTTTTTTAAATTTTCTTTGTATACTATTAAAAATTATTTTTTTAATTATAAAAATATGACTTTAGGTGTAACTTGTTTTATGTATGATTGAGCTCTTTTGTGATATTATTTACTTGTTTGTTTTTTCTCTTTTTTAAGACATTGTTTTCTTTTTATTATATGTTTTTTTAAGAGCAATTGTTATATATATATATATATATATATATATATATATATATATATATATATATATATATTTACATGTTATTTTGTATATTGTTGAAAATCTTTATTTCTACTTTTTTTACTGTAAAAAAGTTGACTTTAGGTACGATTTTTTTATGTGATATGATTTGAGCTTTCTTGTGTGATATTATTTACTTGTTGATGTTCTTTTTTTCTCTTTTTGAAGACATTTTATATGCTTTTATTTTAGTTATTGATTTCTTATATGTCTAACAATCTGATCTTTTTATTTCGTGAATACAAAAATTTGACTTCTGATGTAATTTGTTTTTATGTATGATACTCGTTTTTTTCTGTTATGTAATTTGGGTTTTTATATATACTGTTATTCATGTATTACAGGTACGAAGGGACGTAAGGCTCTTGCTGCAGTCGGCTAGACTAGGGGAGATCTTCAACAGCTTGTTTCCTATTATTGATGGAAGAAGGCCCGCTCAAAAGGCTTACAATACTACTAGGTAAATATCAGATGTGTGGTTTTACTTCTGTATTTGTTTATCAAGGTTTGAGAGTTTCAATATTTTGGTTAATGGAAGTTTTGATTTATGGTAAATGTGGTAAGCATTCTATTGGTATGTGAATTATTCATACCAGCTAAGTTTTACAGTGTAATGTTGGATAGTTTGTTTTAAAAATGAAAACTATATGTATTTAACATGCCCATTAAGGGGCTTCTTCAAATCAGATGTGTTTTGTTAACCCACTTCATTCCAGTTAATAAATGTTGATCTTATGGATGGTTTCAACACCAGTTTGTGTACATTAGCTCGAGTACCGTCTTCCGTTTAAGTTGAATTGCTAATGTGATGCATAAAAGGAATACTTAAAAAGTACCGAATCATATCTTGATTAAGTGCTATCTTCTGTTTTTTGTAAGGAAAATGCTGGAGGATGCCCTCTTTTTTGCCCTGTTTATTACCCTTCCTAATCCACATTCATTTTCTTGCACCCATTCTAAGACCCTGAATTGCACTCATCCCAATTGGGTAGGGCGGGAGAATGCTAAATGATAACATGATACTGTAAGTAGTGCTTTTATGATAAACTCCTTGTCATGCAAAGGACTAATGGCATATAAAAAATTATTTATTTATCATGTTGTCTTTTCCAGTATGTTATCATATGTTTGTTTTATTTCCTTTTCTTATGGTATATTGTACTTTTTAGGCAAATGGGTTGGCTGGAACTAATTTTGGTACTGTTAAGCAAGGTGTGCTGAAGAAGTTTTCCTTTTTTTCTTGAAGAATGTGTAGTTAACTAATCTGATTAAGTTCTTTCTTAGATAGTTTAAATGAATGATCTAGAGCTTTTAATCTCTATGAAATTCTGGATTTATCATAATGCTAAAACCTACTATCCTAATATATCTATTACCATTGCAGACTAAGCAGGAAAGAATCTGATGCTAAGTATAATTACATGGAGCGGCTACTTGGTTCAGCTCGATTACTGTCACAAGTAAAGGATTTTCAGAATTTTTATTTACCTAAACATTTTGCAATAGTTTAAATATCAATCTACAGTTTGACTGAAGTGTTCTTTCAATTTCACAGATGGCGGAACCTTTACTCATGGCTGCTACGTATCCTTATTTTATCAGATCTTTTCTGTCATGAAATAGTTTGAACTTTAAAGCAAGGCATAAATGTACTTTCTTCCAAAGCTTTTGTCTTTTCTTTAATAAAGAACTTAACATATATCTAGTAGTGGTTTTATGATCATTCCTTCATTTCCAAGTTCTTCCTTATATCTTTTACTAGGCAGATATCACTTTTGCTTTCTAAGTCATTTTTCAAATCATTTTCGACTGCTATATTGGCTTTGCTCGCACGCCTACGAGTACTTGTCCAGCAAGTGAGTATTTTCTAATTATTTTCATTTGATTGTTATATGAAGCAGTTCAAAGTTGTTCTAAATCATCTTTCTTCTGATAAAGTGCACTAGAAATGTACAATGTACCATCACTGTTTTTGAGTCACTATGTGGAAATGCCTACCATAGATGCTGATGCATTGACTCATGCGAAATTGGGATTCAGCCAAAAACCATATTGTTTAGTTGGGACCAATGCGCCCTAACACTGATAGGGGGTTGGCTATGTATTACTGTCATTTATGTAACTATTGTTGAGCTTTACTATACTCTGTTATAATTTAAAATTGACATTATTTGGTTGTGTGCACCAGATTTTGCTAGATGTGGTCGATTTGTTCAACAAGGTTGCATATATCTCTCGAAGAAAGCATGCTGTAAAGCTAAGCCAACAAGGTGTTGAGGTTTGTATATAGTAGAATAACTTTAATATAGTTTTGGACTGTACAATTATACTATCTGGCGGTAACTGATATGGCTCTATTGTAGACTTTTAGGGAATACTGTCCTGTTGGTAAGGATGTTCTTACACTAGAATGTGTTTGGGAAAAGGATAAGTTTGTACTAGTGGAGAAGATGCAGTGCAGTAATACAGATAATCATGATGAGGAGAAAGGTCCGCCTTCAGAAACATCTTTTCAATATGAAAGGACTGGACTGTTTAGTGAAGGTAAGCATTATTTTTATGCATTTTGAAGGACATTTTCATAATTGCCTATTTCAATTTATGTGGTTTTCCTGTCCGCTCTCTGTCCATCACCATGATCACCTACGTTATTTTTTTTTTCATATAACTCCAAGGATGTTTAGGTAGCCCATCTGTTTGTACTCCTGGATACTCTTAGACTATGAAGCACGGACATCGATACCATGATATGATTGTGACATAACACGGCGCGACGCTATAGGGACATGGTGACACTACATTATCAAACGATTTTGACCATGATTTGGGTTGGCACGACAAATAGTTATCTTATTATATTTAATATATTTATCATAATTAATCTCATAAAGAATGAACTTCATACCTTGAATTATAAGAAAATATTAAATATAATAACAATTATAACTCAATATAATAACAGAAATGATATTAGAACTTCATCATAAGATAAATTTTTATATTCCAACTCTTTGTGTATGCTATAGGTAAGTACTTTATTTCACATTGCAAATCATCATATAACGAGTAACAATTATTATAAATGTTTTCTTAACCATGAATCTTTACTTTCAATTAAACTCTTTTGACACAACATAATATTGTATATTCATCTATTTCAATTTGTTGCATAAGACGCAAAAATTATTTGTACCAAGAGTTTGCAACTATCCGGCATATGAATATCAAGCACATAAAAAGTGTCTATGAACACGGAAATAAGGTGTCCAACAGCTATTTCCATGTAGTGTCTGGCGAAGTTCGTGGCCGATACGAGCACAACTCTTTCAGAGAAGTGCAACTAAGTAAAGATCGTTGACCTGAAAACAACTATTAGCCTTTAAAGCTTATTTAATGCTGCTTTTTTCAGAATGGTTTATCTTTTAGAATTTCGAAGCTGAGCTCTCATTATAAGGCAGGCTCTCTGTCTTTCAATTTTCTGTAAGCATTGCTTTCAACTTGACAAAACACCTTAGATGTGCAGTTGAGATGAGACTTGGTTGATCTAAAGGTCACTTTGGATCTTACTTGGAACAATTTGTCAAGAATCTTCCCAGAGAGAATTCTAGAGATGCTCCAGGAACTTGATGTACACTTCAAAAATATTCTAACACAAAGAATCTGGTTTTTAGGTTTTGTTATCAGAAGAGAATCTTTAAGTTAAATAATATCCCTGTGGCAACATCGAGGTCATTCCCATTTTTTTAATGTTTGTTTAGATTGCTTAGCTACTTGTTTTCATATATGACAGATCTAGTGCATGCTTTACACGTTTCTGGATTTTTATTTCACAAATATTCACGAATTTATTACAACCTTGTCTCAAAGACTTAAGTGCTTGCTATATATGTATGATAGCCCCTAATACTGAAATGTCAGCTGTGTTTTTAAGCAAGGTTCTATTTTTTGCAGATGTCATGGAGACTTCGGATGAGGAAGGTTGTAAAGTCGGTCAGTGCATTCGCTCTGGCGAGCAAAATTTTTTGGAAACGTCAACAAGATGCACATTCTCGAAGCCCGAAAAGGAGTCAAGTAAGAAAGTAGCATTTATTAAGGTGGGTAAGCCAAGAGACAATGAACCAAGCAAGAAAATAAAAATGGACTTGTTTCGAGAAAGTAACAATGATTCAACCGATCCGTTCCTGAGAATGCTAACTGCTGGAACAAATAGCTCGTTATTTTGATCTATTGCTGAGGTAGTCGGGATACACGGTGAGTGGCAGTATATGACCAAGCAATGCTAGGGTCATCTAAATTTAAACTCTTATATAAGAGATCTCTATTATGGGGTGGAACTATCATCTCCATCCCATTATTTGGAAATCAAGTCATGTTATTTAGAGGTGCAGGGCATTTTTGTAAATTACTTGTCCATTCATTATGATGTCAAATTATAGAGGTTCCATTCATTAAAGGCACAGAAACATTTTAGTATTTGTATATCAGGGAGGGACTTGTGGTATGTTGTTTATGTTTCAGTTGTGATTTCGCTGTAATTTTTTGGAGTTTGTGAATCTTATCTTTGCGTACTGATAGACCGGCTACAGTGCTCGGCTTATAGTTTTGCATGCATATAGGTGGAGCCTGTGTCATACGGCATGTCTCTGTTTGGATATTTTTCAGCAAGGCACGTAATAATTAATAATTTTTTTATTATTTTAAAAAAAGAATAAATAAGTATATAGGAATGGAACAGTGGGCATAGTGTTATCAGCATGGTCAGTACATATCAGGTTCTGCATTTATCAGACACTCAGATTCGGCACCGAAAGCTCTGGTTCTGCTTTATGGTGTGATCGTACCAAGGAATTGTATGCAAGCATTCGCCGGTTTTAATGTGCGCTTCTTATTTTCGGCTTTTTTTTTTTCGGGTTTTGAGAAGGGATGGATTAGGAAAAGTAATGAATGCGAACGGTTCAGTCCGACTGTCTACCAACAGGACCGTGGCCAAGCGTCTTATACAAGCGTTCTTATATGAACGGTTCAGTCCGACTGTCTACCAACAAGACCGGTCGCCAAGCGTCTCTTCTTCACACATTTGGTTCTCTCCCTAATCCTTTTCTTCCAATAACGTCTTCTACAATCTACTATACACCAACATTTAGTTGTAAGGGATCACCGTTTACTTTTCAGTATCCGATCGCAATATACGATAGAATTCAAACTCAACGATATATATATATATATATATATATAGAAAGAAGAAAAGGTATCACATAGCTACACATCATCTCGAAAGCTATTCCTGCTAATATCCGAGAAAACAATTTTTTTCGCTACTTGTATGCTTTCAGACTATCGTGACAGAATTATGTTAATATTGATGGATTTTTTACCGACTATATTTCTTCCAAAAATCCTTTTTTCCAAAAATCTTAGTGGATTTACAAATTAATCAGCTGACATGCTCAAACTATAAAGCTTTAAAACACTTATTTAAAAATATTTTTTTTTAAAAAAAAAACTTCAAATATAAAAAAAAATTGATGTGATTTACTATTTTTGTATTCAAAATTTTTAAAAATTGCTTATAAATATATATTTTTTAGCATCGAAAATAACATATTGTAAATTAGGAATTTATTCGTAAACCAAGTTTCAAGAGATGTCCAAGTCTCCCAAATGTTATTCCAAGGACAGTTTATAGATGAGCTACACTCCAAATGTACATACAATAAACTATGTGAATGAGAATGTATTAGTGCGCACATTTATAAAGTACATAACATGAATACCACATTTTGGTACATTAATTTACAACTATAAACCACTTTGTAGCACCTTGACTTTCACTTGGAAGAGAGGTTTTTTCGGCGATAACAGTAACCATGCACTCCACATGTGCAGAACACTCGTGTCGAGAATGTCAACAAGAATTATGATATAGCATAATAAAATGTTACATTTTTCAAAATTTACAACTAATTCTATTCTATTTGGCGTGGCCTTTACGGTGCATGCTCAAAATTCTGCTTCTATATTTATCATGCAAGGAATTTATCAAACACATTTTAGTCTAATTCCCGAACGGAAAACAACCATCATAAATATCAAGGAACCAACCACCGCGCGCCTTTTATCACGTAAATTTACTGGAAAAAAATATATATATATTGGCAGCCATTGCTGGGAAAAAAAAACTCAACACTAAGAAACAAAAAGACTTAAAATGCTCCCAATAAAGCTAAAACTCATGAATAATTCCTGCAATAGTACACTAACACCATCTACGATCGACCAGCTTATTCCCATACGTAAGCGCAGAAGATCAGATCGATTACCTGCCTGTGTCGTTATTTTCATCAGAAGAATATCGAAAAGAACAAAACCCCGAGTGTTGTTTACTCGACGCTATTGAACACGAACCAGCTTCTCACATCAGAGAATACCGTCACTGAATTTGTTACGTACTTTCTGATGGACTCTCCGTTGCCGGAATCTGATTCAACGCTGACACGTCAGTCGGGTCGTTTGCAACGGCATCGAAGTTGTCCTTCGTAACTGGACCGTTGTCGCCTTCTTGGGTTGCTTGTTGGGCAAGTTTCTTTTTCAAAAGCGTCTCCTTCTCTAGCGCTTGTTTAGCCAAAGGAGAGAACTGGGAGTCCAAAGACCTCGCTGCTCCCAACCACGCTAAAACGATTACCAACAATATACCTCCAAGATACGGCGTAGAGTTGGCTAGAGAGCCGAATGTCAGGATCATAAACTGCTGGATCAGAGCGCCTCCAGACTTGCCCAATGGATTGCAGACAACATCTATCGCCGCCTTCCCTTTTACCTGGAACCCACCAAAAATAAATAAATAATATAAATAATAAAATAAAATTAACAAGTTAGTTTCTTCTATCTGCCTATTATAAGCAAGGTTTGTTGTGTCGTGCCTGAGTTTCGGAGTAATTCGGTGAACTCGAAAGGCGTGTCGAGACGTGCTGATCATGCCATGACGATCTGTACTTTTTATTTATTTTAAATTATTTATAAAAGAAACTAAAAAGAAATTTAAAAACTAAAAAAATAAATAAATAAACTCAACCATACATGGGCTGGCCATGCGCCAACCCATGTAGGAATGGTTGCCCTAAGGCAGAAGGCAGCTGTTGGCAGCTTTAACAACTGCCATGGGACGGTAATTGTATTTATTTTTCTTTAAAAAAAAAAGTATGGTAGAAGACAGCCTGCGCTCTCTATCCAGGAGAAAAAGAAAGACATGGAATGAGACAGAGAGAGAGAGAGAGAGAGATAAGAGAAGAGGAGAAGAGAGAATCGGCAGCGGCAGCAGTGAGTGCGGCTTTTTTTTCTCCACGGTAGAGAGCGAAGCTGCATGGCCAAGATAAATATAGCTGCCTTTGTTTTTCTCCAAGATAGAGAGCACGGCTTTTTTTTACTTCAACAACTTCTTTTTTATTTAAAAAATGGCTGGCACCGGCTTGGTTATGGATCCGGCACATAAAACCATGATTATAAGCAGCAGGGAAAGTTTAGAATGTACCAATAAGGAATAAGCTGAGAACTAATACAAGTATGTAATCCTTATCCATACAAACTCTACCAACGGGAAAAGGAATTGCGAACAATTCCATATCCAAAACCCAAAGCAGAACTTTCTCGTGAAAAATGAAAAAACATGTCAAAAGGCATCAAAATAGTCGAGATTGGTGAGCTAACTATTCAAATTAAAACCTTCAAACATGCCGATGATTATTTCATATGCCTCCATTTTGCATGGTGTCATATTAAAGCTGCAACCGCCTATAAAATCGATTAAAGGGAATATCTTTATTTTCATTAGCTGGATCAAAACAGATGGACTGCTCATTCCGGACTTCAAAAATAAAATGTTTTACTCATCAAGTTAGCGAAGACCGATATGAATTGTATACAAGCATTTAGAAATATATGAGCAGAGCATACTAACTTTCATGTCTTCATCGAGAGGGATGTATGCCATTTCCTTGCAAGGATCAAATAGACTATACTTAGCACTCTTACTGAAAATATTCTGCAGTGCACCGACATAAACAGCTGCGAGCAGAGGAGTCATCCCGAACTGTGCAAGTACCGGAGCAAATGGCTCACCAAACAAGATCAGAGAGAAAAACCCAATTCCGGTGAGAAGCAAAACCGTGGGTGTAATCATGGCTGCTACTCCCCAACCGAACTTTCTCAGTATAACTCGTCCTAGCAACATCATTGCGAAAGTTGCAACCCCAGTAGCAGTCGAGAAATCGCCCATGAACGATGAGTACTCGTTGGGGCTAGGGAACTGCAAGAAATAGTTATGAGAATGATTTATTTTTTTTTTATAAAAAAAAGATAAAATAACATATATTGCAATTCATCAAAAAAAAAAAGACATAAGATATACCTGTGCCTTGAGTTTTGATTTCCACGTCACTTCTACAAGGTTGATACTAATGCCATACGCGACGACTAATGTCGCGAGATCCCTTACATACCTAGATGAGAACAGAATTTTCATACTCTCCTTCATACCTAGCTTGGGTTTTTCCTGAAAATTTAAAATGGGTAACACTTATTGCTAGAAACCAGATATAGCAACAAATAATGGGGGCAAGGATTCAATGTAAAGTACCTTCTTTTTGCGTTCTGTTCTTGGAACGGACGGGTCGCTGAGAACAAATTTATTAACCCCATAATAGATACCGCAGATCACAAGACCCAATAGTACCACAATACTCATCATGCCTTTCAGAGATACTTCCCAGCCATCAACCCCGGGGCCCAAACTCTTCCGGAGATTCGAGAAGTACTTTACGGTACGCCCAGAGAAGATAAGGGCGATATTGGCTCCGAGACCAAATAAAGGATAAAATTCCTTGGCTTCCTCAACAGTTGTGATCTGCAAATGAACAGACCCAACCAAATATAATTTCCTCGAATGACATTTCTTTTATGAAATACATGTTTGAATAGGTGTCTTAGAACTATGAGCTCTTAATTTGCCACAACAAGTAACACAAAAAAATTTCTCACTTTGTCCGTCAAGATTTGAATTGCGAGAGTTATTGAAGTACTCAAAAGAAGACATTGGCCAATATTTGAGATTATTCCACAGACCCAGTAAGATCGAAATAGAAGCTTGATTCTAAGAACTACAATTAAGAGAGTTAAGTTATGAAAGTGCCGGATAATGAACAAGGGAAAGATGACATCAACAATCGAAATAAAATACACACCTAATATCTAACATTGCTATACAATTTATACCTAACAAAAAATAAAATTAGATACATGCTCGATCGAAAAAAAAGAAATAAAAATGTACAGCTCACAAAAACAAACCTACCGTCACTTCTGTAAGGGAAAAAAAGTTTGACTTGCTAGAGCATCTACAGCAAAATATAGAAAAACCAAAAGTAAAAGAAATAAATCAAACAACATCAACCATCAATATTTGTCAATCTCTATCAAAATTTAAAAAACAATTATGTGTGTATTATGAACATAAAAATTGCACCTAAGGAGCCAAATGCATCAATTAAATTATTTTTAAAAAAAACAAAAAGAATACCTGATTGGCAAAACCCCAGAAGAGAACAGAGATAACAACACTACCCCAAAGCTCTGCCATGACATAGAACAAACAGAAGCTCCAAATTCTCAAAATTGCCAGCGGCCCTAGAAACCGTGGTCCCAGCGCCGCCAACAGCTTATCCGCCAGCGCCGTCGGATGAATCACATCCCTTAGCGGGTACATCAGGAACGCAAAAGCTCCGAAAAACCCGATAAACGGAAACAAGACAGTATAAAACAGAGCTTCCTTTGATAAAACGTTGGATAGCTTCGTGTAAAGCAGCATGAATCCCACCGCCATGGGCAAGTTGACCCACGTTTTCAAGAATGGTATGATCTCCGCGCTGCTCCCCTGCGCTGTCACCACTAGCACATCCTTGGTATCTCTCAGTATGGTGTAATTAAACAATATACAGAAGAACATTACCCCCAAAGGTATGATCTTTTTCAGTGTCATAACTTCCACGCCCAAAAACTTGGGTTTTTGCTTCTCCACGAAGCCGCCGCCGGCAGGAGCGGCGGCCGCGGCGGCGCAAACGGGAGAGGACCGGCGCCGGGAGGTAAGTAGAAGGGGAGTTCGCGGTTCCCATGGCCGTTTCTCAAGGGTAAGCGAGAGATTCAGAGGTTTAGCAAGAGCAAGGAAACGAGGCCTGGGGGAGGTGAAGGCACGAGTTTGGGGATTGGGATGGAGAGAAAGAATAGGTTTGGGACGGCGGAGAAGAACTTGAGCTTCCATGGCTGGTTGGATATTCTAAGCTGTCTCTAACGGAGGAGACGAGGTAAGAGGCCTCCAGGGCCGGCTGGTTGACAGTAAATCATATCTATAGACTTGGGATGGTTTATAGTCGGATTTTTCGGAGGAAATTCAGGAAACCTAAAAATTGAGGGTTTTTTAAAAAATTGTTGGATAAATTTTTTTTTAAAAAATTTTTTTAAAATTTTTTATAACTCGTAAGAGTTTTTTTAAATTTAAGATTTTTAGAAAAACGTGTAATTTTTATTATGTATTTTACTATGATAATTTTTTAAGAAAAAATAATATTTGTTTAAAAAAACGCTTAAAAGTCAAAGATGATAATTGTGAGCAGCACATTGGTTTTTTTTTTTTTTTTGTCGAATGAGCAGCACATTGTTAACGTTATTATCGTCCATAAATCAACTAAAAATTCTCTGAAGTCGTGTCCAATGTGTTGCATAAATCAGCCTCTCCAAAATTAATAGTCGTGTATTTTAGCCTCTGCATATACAAAAATATACAACATGACGGTATATAAATACGTCACATCAATATAGAAATATATTTTTAAAAATTAAATTATAAGAATTAATTTTGGACGACTGATATATAATTATCCCAACAAAATTTTGGTGGATTTGCCGGCTAAAATTCAGCGCCGTAGGGAATGATTCTCCGTCCTTACCCAATCAGCAACCACGGTTCCTATTTGTTGTCTGGGAAGATGGGGAGCTATTATTTGTATTTTAGAAAATACTTATACAAAATATAATAATTTTTTAAATAAAATATATATTTAGTATGAATATAATAGTAAAAATATATTTAAATTAATATATAATATAATATTTTATCTACTAGAAATAATTTAAATAATAATAGTCTAATTATATCAATATAAAAAAAATACAACTAAATTATATTATTTACTGTATATTATTAATATTATATAATATTTTTTTTCTCTTATTAAAAAAATAAATTTAAGTTTTTCTTCTAAAATAAAAAATATAAATAGGGACATACGTGTTGGACTTTCCTGTCTTACGTGATCGACATGCATGTCTACCGAAATCCAACTATATAAAATATGAATATGATGGCGCGCCTTGAGATGTCAAAAAAGTGTGTGACCCGCCCGCATAAAACAGTGGGCCTCTCTTTTCGTATAAATAAAATAAAAATACCAAGCGAAAAAAGAAACAATAGTATAAACAAAAATATAAAATTTGGTTATTAAAATTATTGCTCACGTATCACAGTAACTTTATATGTGCCATATAATATTGGTTCAACATATCACACATATTAATAAAAAAGAATTTTAAAAAATAAAAATTAATTTTAAAAATAAAATGTCTAAAATTAAGATTAAATAAAATATAGTATTCTAATAAAAATAATAATTAAATTTTAATAAGAGTTATCTATGTACATTCATATATGTTATCATAAAAATAATTAAATTATATATTTATTAATTAAAAAATTCGTAAATAATCGATAATAACTTTATATATACATGATATAATTACTGGTTTATGTTGTGTTTTAACTTAAGTCATACATAAATATAATTATAAATATATGAAATTTTGTAAAAATAGTACTTTAATATTCCACCTTTCACTTCAGCGAAAAATCTACGAAAAATTGCGTATCAACATCTCTATTTTGGAAGGCTCAATAAAAAAAAAAAATTAGTTCTTGAAAATACGTTTTTAGAAATTGATTTGTTACGGTCGAAATTTAGGAGGCTGATCCGGAAAAATCCCAAAAATCTAATGATTCCGCATCTGCCATCAAAATGAAAAGAAAAGTGAAAATCTCACTGAAAATTCCAATTCGTTCATGCCCTTCATAAAAATCTCATCGAAAAAGACTCCGTCTTTGTCCCCATTAATAGTATTTTCCAACCCCACTTTCCCAACCCTCATCATGTCCTCCTCCTCCGCCACCTCCGCCGGCGGCGGCAGTGGCTCTCTCCCTCTCTATCCACTACCGCCGTCAAACAACAACGCTGGCCATCAACCCCGTCGCCAACTTCTCTCTGTGTTGGAATCCTGCAAATCCATCAGAGACTTCAAACAACTCCACTCCCAACTTATCCGATCCGGCGAACTCGACCACCGCAGCCTCTTATCTTCGCTCTCCTCTAACCCTGGTGGAATTGACTATGCTCGCCAAGTGTTCGATAAATTATCAGAGAGAGATGTTTTCCTCCACAACACTATGATTAAAGCTTACTCTGAACAGAACGCCCCAGACTCCGCAATTTCTCTGTACATTGAATTGCTTAACACAGGACTCCAGCCAAATGATTACACCTTCCCATTCTTGCTCAAGTCGTTTAACCGTAACACCGCCAATGTTTGCGGTGATGAACTCCACGCGCACACGGTAAAATTCGGCCTTTGTAGTAATTCTTTCGTGCAAAATGCTTTGATCCATATGTACGCTCTCAGAGGAGATGTCGTTACCGCCAGGGAATTGTTCGACCGGTGTTGTAAACGTGAAGTTGTTATGTGGAATGCTATGATTTCTGGATACAACAAGAGCAAAATGTACGCAGAGTCCTGTGAATTGTTCGGTCTCATGGAGAAGGAGGATGTGATGCCCAATTCGATTACGTTTCTTTCGGTGATTTCCGCATGCGCCAAGGTAAAAAATTTGTCATTGGGCATGCGGATTCATAGTATGGTTAATAACGATGCAAGTGTCGAACTTAGCTTGTCCCTAGAAAATGCGCTGATCGATATGTACTCAACTTGTGGCGAATTAGATTATGCATGGAAATTGTTTGAGAAGATGAAAGAAAAAGATGTTATCTCTTGGACCGCAATGGTTGTTGGATTTGTGAATGCTGGTGAAGTGGATAGAGCTCGATCTTTGTTTGATGTCATGCCGTTTCGGGATCAGATTACATGGACGGCCATGATCAACGGGTACGTAAGATCGAACCAATTCAAAGAAGCCCTTGATTTATTCAGAGAGATGCAGGCAGTTAAAATTAAGCCTGATGAATTCACCGCGGCAAGTTTGCTCACGGCATGCGCGCAGTTAGGTTCTCTCGGGATAGGCGAGTGGATAAGAGCTTATTTCGATCGGAGCAAGATTAAGAGGGATATAACCCTCGACAATGCATTAATCGATATGTACGCAAAATGCGGCTGCGTAGAGAGAGCGATAGAGATTTTTGAAAGGATGCAAAGGAAGGATAAATTCACTTGGACGATATTGATCACGGGATTAGCCGTGAACGGTCACGGACGAGAAGCGCTTGTTCTATACTCGAAGATGCTAAAATCTTCTATAAAGCCGGATGAGATAACGTATATTGGGGTTTTATTAGCCTGCACGCATGCCGGTTTTGTGGAACGAGGAAGAGGATATTTCTTAAATATGATCGTGGAACATGGAATTATGCCAAATGTGACGCATTACGGGTGCTTGGTCGATCTTCTAGGACGAGCCGGGCGTCTAAAGGAAGCGCTTGAGACGATAAATAACATGCCGATGAGACCGAATTCTACGGTATGGGGTGCTTTTCTTAGTGCTTGTAGAATTTACAAGAATATAAATATGGCCGAATTGGCTGCAAATAAAATAATCGAATTGGAGCCTGAAAATAGCGCCGCGTACGTGGTTTTATCGAACATTTATGCTAGTTGTGGTAAATGGGAAGAAGCGAAGAAAATCAGGGGGTTGATGATGGAGAGGGGAATTAAGAAAGAACCTGGCTGTAGTCTCATCGAAATGAATGGAACAGTGCATGAATTTGTCGCGGGCGATCGATCTCATTCGCAATCTGATTTGATTTACACCAAATTAGATGAGATATGTGAAGAGATCAAGCTAGCAGGTTATGCACCAGATACATCAGCAGTTTTTCCTGAAATTGGGGAAGAAGAAAAAGAAAATGCTGTTTACAGGCACAGTGAGAAGCTAGCAATTGCATTTGGACTACTAAACTCGAGATCGGGGACGACGATCAGAGTTGTGAAAAATTTGAGGATGTGCGCAGATTGTCATAACGCGGTAAAATTGATTTCTCAAGTGTATGCAAGAAAGATCGTCGTAAGGGACCGAACGCTCTTTCATCACTTCCGCCATGGGAAGTGCTCTTGTAAAGAATATTGGTGAATTCTTCAATATGTTTGGTGTTCTTCATTCTTAAATTATAATGATGAAATCCATAAATACAGCTGCATTGCTGGTTGGGAAAATACCATACAGCCCTACTTTTAAAAGATTATGCAAATAAATCTTCCATCTCAAATTTTTTACAAATATATTATTTTTAAAATTCGTGTAAGGAATATTTTAACTATTATATAAATATTTCGTATACAAGTTTTGAATAAAAGAAAATATTAATATGATATATAATCTTGTTATTCAAAAAATTTTTAAAAATATTTCTAAATAGATGTGTTGAGATTCTAAAATTTTAACATATTAATAAATAAACTTTTAAGATTTTAAAATCTTAAAATATTTTTTTAAAATTTTTAAATATAATTTTTTTTAAATGTGTGACCTATAATTTTTGTATTCAAATTTTTTTAAAGAAAATATTTCTAAATAGACATTTTATATTGTAAAGATTAAACAGGCTTACACAAATACCGTTCCCAGGACTGCTGCAATAAACGTTTGACGGAGAACATCACATAACAATTTTAAGTACCTGCATAATGATCAATATATAAAATTTCTGGCCACCAAGTTATACGCCTAATGGCTAACTTCAGCAAATATACCGATTTTATGCCAAAAAAGGGGGAAAAAATCCGGGTTAGTATTGTGACTAACTTATTAATGTAGCAGTGTTGTAACTAACATACATCATCAAAAGATCATACAAGTGCTATTAAGGAAATCATTTAACCACAACATAGAAGGCAGGGAAAAAACACTAGTTTCGTAAATAAGTTTGTACTGCCAAACACCTTAGATATGACAAGAAATGAGCTCGATCAAGAATATATTATATATGAAGCATAAGCCAAGAATCATAATGACAATGCAAGATGTACAGCAACTAACAACTCGAGTCCTCAAGGTTATTTTTACCTGGTGTTGGGAAAGGAGTAAGAACAGAACGTACAATGGTGATGTCTATCGCGCTTGTTACCTTCGGTGGTTGCCGTTGCCAGGAGATGCTGAAGTCTAATGCAAAGGGAGAGGGGGTGAGAATAAAACTAAAATAACCCTCAATCACATTCAGTATTCAACTATTCATGTTATCTCAGATTCACAAATACGTGTAAGTGTTTGATAACACTTCCAAGAGATCAAAACACAGGCTGCCAAAACCGATTAGAAGATAGTCAGTGAGGCCATCACCATTTAAATGGCATTATGCAACATATGAAACTATGAATGATGCGACCCCAGTACATAGAGCTAAAAAAGTATCAAACGCGTGAATCCAAACTTGTCCACGAGGATACCATAGGAGAGCAGTGGTCAGTTTGGGATTTGGTATGATGATTAGAGAAGTAAATTTGCAATCCTACAAAATTCAGCCTCATTTAGATGCTTTTCATGAAATAGACGTGTTGAGTTTTCCTAAGGAGAGCAAAACTGCAGGTAAGAAGTTCAACAGTCATAGATCCAAGTGCCAAGTCTTACTGAAGCTGTGCAAAGGAAAACAAAATTCTCAAACTATGGAAGTCACAGGCTGCATATCTAAATGCTTAAAAAAGACAAAACCTTTAAGGAAAAATATATCAATAGAAGGGTATGCTTTTAACGGAAGAAACAATGTCACGAGCATCACATAAGAGAAATTTGTATAGACATAGAACAAATGTAGTAAGGACCATGGTCTTTTGCTGTAGATCATCAAAGTGCTTCCTTGCTATAAACTTTCAAGATTACACTGATTTATAGTCAGAAACCTAGCATGCTGTACCAACCTTGACAAGTCCCATGCCCTCAATGTTTATCTTCCTCGCTATCAATCTCCCAAAAAACAAGCAACTTTATTCTAGTTGCCAGCATGCCACTACCATCAAACAAACCAAGGAACCAAGTAATGGGGTGGAAATAATATATAGCAAACCAATCACATAAAAGCTTTTATCCATGAATGCTTAACAACTTGTGACTGCTATATAGCCTATAGTGATAAATCTCAGATTTGTATTTGAAATTTAGGATATAGGTTTTTCATCATCGGTTTACCTAAAGTCATGGTTTTGAACAAATTTTCTTTCTTTGTAGGCTGCGGCCAGCAATTTACACTAAACTAGTGAACATAATCAAAGGAATTGCTTTGAGAAATGAAGTAAATAAACCAAGTGAGACAGGATAACTAAACCTATTAAGGTGTAGTCTCATAACAGCTGCCGAGGATGAGTGCAATATCACAAGGTCTGAAAGCTAACAAGATTTGAAAACATCCATACAAAATGAATCCCCGGACAAGTGCAATATCCAAAACCGGAGCTACTTCAGGCTGTTACTAACAAGTGTAAATCCCTCATTCTCGTAGGCGCTCAATGCTTTTGTAGAATCTACCCACTAGGAACTATATGTCCGACTTTAAAAGAGAAACACCACCTAATTGCACCTACACGTACAGAGGCAGTTTTCAATTCAGACTAGCTACAACTTCAAATATCAGACGGACTAATAATGATCAGCACTACATCATAGTAGTTTTTCATTTCTTTCTTCTTTTTTTTTAATACTTCAGTAGATTGACAAAGAGCTATACCCCAAGGCATGCTCAAGTAAGAAGCAAATCCAGAAAGAACCCAGAACCATAACATCACAATGAAAGAAAATGTGGTTAGAACCAAGTGCAAAAGTTGCTAATTTAAACAAAAAAAACAAAAAAAACAAAAAAAAAAAAAAAATCTAACTAAGAATGTATAAAATATAGTATAACGAACTAGCGTCAAGTACATTATGATAGATTCCCGAGTCAAGCAACTGAATAGGTATTTGAAAAGATACTATGTCTAAGGAATGAAAGAGGCTTTTAGCATGATGAGGGACTTACACTTACTGGTGTGCAGAATTTGCCGCTATAGGCACCAAGGTGGCTACCAAATCTTGTACAGGAACTTACATAAACATATTAACGTGGCGTGCTTTAACCATAACACTTATCACTTACAGGACAAAGTTTCCTAAATTCCGTAAACCAGAGCGGTGCTACTAAATCATAAGAATGCAGTAATCCTGAAAAGATAGGCCATTCAGCAAATTAAATGGCACTAACATAAATACCACTACGATGCAATTATTATACTTAACTATTTATTCTAAGTGGAACTGATTTAACTTGAAACAAAATCACATTTTTTAAAAAAAATCATACATCAGAATCTTTCCTGGAAGAAACTAATCCTTGACTCTCCTCATCAGAATCAGCGTCCACAATTGTCTGCTTAGAAGCCTGGGATTCAATTTGTGCCGATGCAGCAATCTTATTAGTAACAGACTGCTGATAAAGAACTCCTCCAGCAAGTGTAAACAGCAAGCAGACCAATCCGATCGGACTAGCATGCTTATCCCAGATCATCACATTAATCGCGACAGTAAGAAATTTGTTCACTACACCCGTCACTGTGAATGCGGTAGCCGAAATGGCTTTCCTGGTAGCGAACCCAAAGAAACTGATCAACAGACCAAAAACACACGACAAAGACACTGCAAAGAACGCGCCTAATTCGAACCAACTCCCCGAGCTTGCTCTAAGAGAGGCGAAAACATCCGCGTACTCGCCGGTCAAGAACCAAAACACTGGCGAAAGCATTAGTGATAGTAAATTATTGTAGAGCACGAACCCCCAAGTGTTGAGCCCAAGATTGGTAACCATGTGTTTGATGTAAACCATCTCGGTCGTGATCGTGACCAGATAAGCGACAGCCCAGGTGTAGGCAGTGAGAGTGAACGCGGGATCAGTGGCAACATATCCTACAGCTCCGGCGAAAACTATGACGAGGGATAAGAAGGTGAGCTTGGAAGGGCAAGGCTGCTTCCGGAAGAAGGTGTCGGATACGGCAACGAGCAGCGGGGTGAGGGAGCGGAAGACGATGAAGGTGTCGACATTGGCGTGGCGGAGTAGATTGGTGTTGGTGAAGATGGCGAGATAGAAGACGGCGGCGGCGGGAAGGAACTTGGCGGCGGTGTCGAGTTTGAACGGGTCGTGGTAGAGGAAGCCGAGCTTGCCGAGGATCCAGACGCCGGCGGCGGAGGTAAGGTACTGGAGGGCGGTGAGGAGGCCGGGGTAGTTGAATTTGGTAATGGCGAACTTGTTGATGACGGCGAGCAGGCTGGAGCAAAGGGCGTAGCCGACGACGAGGCTGCTCGTGGCGTAGTACTGCTTGCCGGAGTCGGATTTGGTAGACGCCATTGATCGATTTGATTGGAGATCTGGATCTGGAGCGAATGGGAGCAGATATATTGAACTTTAACAGATCCGGTGCAAACGGAGCAGATAGAGAGAATTGATGGAGTAAATGAGGGGAGTGATTGATTATGCGATGGAGAAGAAAGAGGCTCTGAACTGAATTGAAGTGAATGCCCACAAACACGAAGACAATAGTAAAATATCAGGAGGAATTAGAGAGAGAAGTCAGGAGTGGGTCCCCATAAAGTACATTGCTAGCCAAGGCTTTATTTTCATATCATTTTAATTGACGATCCAAAAACAATTATTTAAATATTTTTTTTTAAAAAAAAAAAAACATTAAAATTATATGTTTTAATAAATTTTTTATATTCGAATGTTTTCAAAAAATATTTTTTAAAATTTATTTTTAGATTTTATAATTTAACGGCGTTGAACCGAATTTAAAACTGTTTTTAAATCCGTTTTACCTGTTAAACTTTAGAATTTCAAAATATCAATTTAGAAAAAAAAATTTAAATATTTTTTAATATAAAATTATAAATCTTATCAAAATCTACAAATTTTTTTTATGAAATTTTTTTTAAAAAATAATCATAAATATTTTTTATTTAAACATGAAAGGATATACTCTGACGAGGTGTAAATGTTTCATTATAGAATTTATTCATGATCAGATAGTCGAATCACTGTGATGGTATATTAATTCTAATAGCATTTGATTTTATAAAATATAAATAATAATTCAGAACTTTTAAATCATATTTATTATAATTTTTTAAGTATACATGTTATTGGTAAAATACTTAAAAGCATGAATTATATAACCATTAAATAGTATTTGTTTTGAGTAGTTGATACGCAACAACGGATCCGTGGCGCAATGGTAGCGCGTCTGACTCCAGATCAGAAGGTTGCGTGTTCGATTCACGTCGGGTTCAAATCCCTTACGACTTCCCCTTTTTTTTTGTCAAATCCCATCTATTGATCAATCTTCTTTTATTGATGGTCGTGATTGGATGCAAAGGTTGATGAAAGCAGTATCATAAAGGTATTCTTTTATTGATGGTGCAGCCAGAAAAATGCCTCTAAGAGTTTGAATCCCAATCCTCTGCTCTATTATATTTTTTATTTTTTTTTTTAAAAAAAAATATTTTTAAAAATATTTTTTAATTAGATAACTTATTATATTTTGATGGTATAATGGATTTATAGATGATGCGATAAGGGCACTAGTATTTTTCATATTATAAAAGAAAAAGGAAGAAGTATTTGGTGGAGGTTCTACCTTTGAATGATTACTGTTAGTGCTGAGTATTATCCGAACTTACTCAAAAAACCGACAAGAACCAATCCGAACAAAGCAAAAAATTCGGATTCAGTTCGGGTCGGCATTTTAACCGTTCAGGTATGAATTATTAGGTTCGGGTTTTACAATTAGAATTCGGGTCGGGCCGGGTCGGGTTGGACTAGATTTAAATCCGCGGAGCACGTCCTTTGTAAATGTTATCACTCTCATCCCCTGCGCCGCGACTGTCGAACCCCCTAATTCCTAAATCCAAAACCTAAAGTTTCAGTTATCACGTCAGGCTAAGCCGCGGGCCGTAGTCCGCAGAGATGTCTTCCGATAAACAGTGTTTGGTAAACATTTCTAACAATTTCTTTTTGGTTATTTCTGCATATTTCATACACAGTGTCATATGATATTAAAATCATCTCAATGCATGATCCAAAATGGTATTACCTGTTTAATCTCTGCATATAGGCTGAGTATCCAATTGGTTGCTGATTATGACTCCTTTTTGGAGTTTAGAGTTGGAATTTACCCTTTTTTTTTACTTATTTTGGGAGGTTTTTGAGGATATTTTTGGGGAACTGGCATCTGTTTGTATTGAATGTATTCGCATCATAGGGAGGAAGATGTAGAAGCTTTAACTTCCATCATAACCCTTGCCCATTTTTTTTAAAAATTTCAAAAAGGTAAGAATTTCACTTTTATTCCATGTCTATATATCTAATAGTATGTTGTATATTTCATAAATTATACGTCGTAGATTCGAATATTATTACTGGTCATGAAATATAAAATTGACAATTTTAATAAATTTTTAGTTAAAAGTTGATACGGTGGCTAAATATTTTACATCTGATTCGGAACATATATCATATTGAAATTTTATTTTCTAACTACCATTCCGATCCAATACGTATAAATAGATCATAATTAAATAATATTTTCAATAATATTAAAAATTGATCGTCGAAAATTTTTATTTTATAATCTCAAAAATATTTATTAACATACATATATAAAGTTATTATCAAAGGCCAACAAAAATTCCGGATAAAGTTTCTTGGTGGGGGTGGGGTCAAACCGGCTAGCGGGACCCACTTCACCAACCCTTTTAGAAAATTCCAGAAACACCCTCCATCTGCCCGGGAGTTGGTGAAGCCTCATACCTTTATAAAACCCACGACCGTCAAAGCCAAAATCAGAGAACTACGAAATTCGCAAGTTCTCCTCCCTCCCTTCGTGTCTAAACCTAATCATCTACTACTAACAGTATTATTAATACCTAATATCACCAACTATAAGAGTTCGCCGGAGAAATCAACCCGATGGGTTCCGAGTGGGTGGCGGCGAAGCCGGCGGCAACTCGCTATTTCTGGGGCGACGAGCCTGACGAGGATGAGTACTACGCTTCTCAGGGCGTTCGCAACTCTCAGTCGTACTTCCAAACTCCCCATGGCCGCCTCTTCACCCAGTCTTTTCACCCTGTCGATAAAGAAACTCGTGAGGATTTGCCGGTGAAGGGCTTGGTGTTTATGACCCACGGCTACGGCTCCGACTCCGGCTGGAGCTTCCAGAAGATCGCCATCAACTATTCCACGTGGGGTTACGCCGTTTACTGCGCCGACCTCCTCGGTCACGGCCGCTCTGACGGCGTTAGAGGCTATGTCGGCGACATGGAAGCTGTTGCTGCTGCTTCTCTTTGCTTCTTTCTTTCTGTTCGTAAGTCTCCCGAGCACTCCCACCTCCCCGCGTTCCTCTTCGGCGAGTCGATGGGCGGCGCCGCCACTCTTCTCATGTACATGCGTTCGCCTCCTGATGCATGGACTGGGTTAGTTTTTTCTGCGCCATTGTTCGTTATGCCTGAGGATATGAAGCCTTCGAAGGTGAGACTGTTTTTATACGGGCTTCTGTTCGGGCTGGCGGATACTTGGGCGGCCATGCCGGAGAAAAACATGGTCGGAAAAGCTATCAAGGATTTCGAACGTCTGAAGATCATAGCGGCCAACCCTAGGAGATACCGAGGCCGGCCACGTGTCGGGACCATGCGCGAGCTGGCGAGGCTGTGCGAGTACTTCCAGGGGAACTTCGACAAGGTTACGGCGCCGTTTTTGACGGTGCACGGCACTGACGACGGCGTGACGGCGCCTGAAGGGTCCAAGATGATCTACGAGAAGGCCAGCAGCTCCGACAAGACGCTGAAGCTCTACGAAGGAATGTACCACTCGTTAGTACAAGGGGAACCAGAAGAGAACAGCCAGCGCGTGCTCGCCGACATGCGCGAGTGGCTCGACGAGCGCGTCAAGCGCTACGGCGGCGCCGCCGCCGGAAAACAGGCCAACGGCTACGCCAATGGTCATGCCCACCATAATGGCAACGGTCATGTTCACGTCAATGGTGACGTCAAGTACTAAAATCTAATTACGCGTGTATATTTTGTTTGTTTTTATATTGTTGGTTTCATTGCTGTTAATTATAATATTTTAAGAAAAATATTATTATTGATGGAATAAATGGTGTACACTCTCGATAGAGTGGATTAAAAAAAATAAAAATTATGATAATTGTAAATAATATAATTTTGAAAAAATATTGATAAATGGTTTTAGACTAAGTTGCTGTTAGCTCTCCTGAGCTCCAAATTAATAAATTTTATTTTTTTAGCCGTCAATTTTCACACCTTTATACTCTTCTGGAGAGTCTAACATAAATCGTGATCCAATTAAATTTAAATACACTTATACTGGTTATAAAACATCTATGACGTGGATAATCCCCGACTATTTTGTATATTGTGTGGATTGGAGCTGTTCAATTCGTGGGTGTCACACCCGTCTACATATATTGACCCGTCGATCCATACTCGTATGATTTGTAGTTTGCTGACTGACAAATGGCTCGGGTGGGTTTGACCGGTTTGTCAGGTCTAGAGTGGGTGGTTGCAACAAAATTGGGAGTGGATAAACAAGAAAAAAAAAATTCATTTATTTCTACAGTTTATTTAAAACAGAAAATAAAATAAAATAAAATTTTTTTCTGTTGGTAAAAGAAAGCGGATAAAAAAGTAGACGAAGTAGGTGGGAGGTTGGTGAGGTGGCGACATGACCATGAATTTATTCAAACATTATGAGTTTACCACTTTAAAATAATTAAATCAAAATATATTAAATAATACAATTTCAGAAATTTGGGACAGTTTATTTTATAGATTTATAGTGTATTCACTTTCCTTATTTATAGATAGATTCTTCTTTCTGTTGAATTTTCATTTAATAAATTGATTTTATATTAATGATTGATAATGGACATCACAACCAATACATATCCTTTTTTTATCATACTCATGTTGATCATAACATATAAGCTACAATTGTTTGTGATGAATAGAAAAAAAAAATAATAAATAAATCTGATTTTATGATTTATTTTTTTATTTGTGACATTGATTTTAATAATCCGATATTTCAATTGAAAATAGAATGGTACAGTAATTCTTTCCAACCCACGCTTACTGTAATTCAAACTTTCAACCTACTTTTAATAAGAACAGATCACATCCATTATCAGCATCTAATCTTACCAACCAATTTTAAATTTGCTTTTTTTTTTTTAATTGATATTTCAATGTAATATTAGAATCATATTTTTAAAATGCTCTACAACTTGCATTCCAAAAGTATATATATAATAGAATTGTTCTTTTATTTTTTATAAATTAGGAATTTAATTTTGCATAAAATGTAATTATTTTTTGTTTTTTAGGACAGATATTAAAAGTTGGTTGATCAATATCAGATGTGGAAATGATAGTTGGTGGTGGCCAATCATCTCAATTTCTTTGATTTAGAACACTCTTGTCCATTTCTTTATTTCTTATTACCTTTTCAAACCAAATTAAATTAAAATATTTGTAATAAATTATAAATATTTTGGGTTGTTCAAAAAGAAGAAAAAAAAAAAAAAAGGTTTCCGGAGAGGAGGACGACCAGCCGCACTTCTAACACCTCACCTAACTCACTACCAGATTCCCTCGACCGTCATCACACGTCAGCATCCAAATTTTGACATTCTGAATGTTTTGGGTTATTATTTAAAATTTTTAAATAATAACTTTAAATAGGTTATTAAACTTTTTAATCTATAACGCGGACTCGAACATGGACGCACGCCCCTCCTAGGTTCAAGTCCGCGTGGGATCAAAGTTTTTGCAGGATTTTCTAAAAATCTCTGTATCTCGTGGTAGAAGCCTCCGTTTATGGAAAACATATACTCGAATTTCAGAGCGTCGGTCATGACTGGGTGTGAGAGTTTTCCGTGAGTTTGAGATTCCTACGCGGGCGTGCACTCGCATATGGATTCCACCATAATAATCTCAAAAAAAAAAAAAAATTTAAAGTTTTTAAAAATGGTTTTTGATCTCGATTTAATGTAAAATGATGGATTATAATTAGAAAATGATATTTTTAATAATATTAAAAATTAGTATACCAAAAAAATTTGGTCTCGTTTGTCTCAAAAAAAAAAAAAAAAATGCAATGTACATATCTAAACCAAACATCTATATGGAATTTATATTTAGATATAGGATATATGATTCTAATTTTATCGGAATTTATAATATACATATATGAGCCAAATATCTGCATGTGATGTACACTACAATATAGAATATATGGTATCTAGATGGTTCTAATTGTATAAGAATTTTTAAGTGTCCCAATGAATGGCATTCTTTATTAATGTGGAACATTAATTAACCTCCCAAAAACATAAAATCTAAATTTAAACTAGTTAAATTAACTTTGAAAATCTTATTCCCGATAACTTTTCAGTCGACCGACTTGAATTATCGGTCGACTGATGGTTCAATACGAATACTGAATATAGATTAACCTGCATTTTTTATCGATCGCATTAGGTGTTTGCTGCGGGTTGGTGGAAGTAAATGTCAAAATAATATATTAGCTAGCTACTCCCGTTATAAAGATGGGTGTATGCGGGGCGTGCCTGTTAGCATTATGGCTGAGCATTCGGGTCAACCCAAATCGAACCGATCCGAAATTCTTAAAGCCGACTTGAACTAAATACCTTCAAACCCGAACCGATCCGAATTTTATTTCAACATGAACATACCAAAATTCGAGTCAGTTCCGGTTGGTTCAGGTTGACCCGTAAATTATTTTATTCATCCTAAATTCGGATTCTGGTCGGTTTAGGTCGACCCGAATAATTGTCACATTAATGTTTTGTTTAAAAAAAAAGAGTTAGCACATAGAAACCAACGAAAACTAACTAAAATGTGACTCGCGAGGATAATTTGAGTCCAACCCGAACTGACCAAAAATTCAACCACCGAACTCGAACCGAATTATATAGACTCGAATTATTAAAATGCCGACCCGAATCGAATCCGATCCGAACTGAATCCAAAATTTTGGGTTTGTTCGGATCGGTTTGGTTCGATTTTTCGGGTAGGTTCGGATAATGCTCAGTCCTAGTTAGCATGATGGGATGCTAGCGTGGGCCAGTGACCAGTGTTTTGCGCCGCTGTTGGGGTCTCCTACCCGATGTTCTTTAGGTTATTTAGGCTCCGAGGTCTATTCCTAATCAATAAATATATGCAGTTCTTGATGTGGTTTATTTAACTTATTAATTAGCAATTTAGTAGTATTAGCCAATATTTATCTACGTTCGTTTGCTGACTCAGCCTGTATTCAACGGTGGTAGTTGACAAACTTATCGTTCCCAACTGCCCCAATTTGTGAAGAAATATAATTTATTTTGTCTCTTTTTTTTTCTTTTTTTTTGAAAATGATGTAATATATTTTAAAAGACGTAGCCGGTGATATACCGATCCAATAGATTTAATCGAAAATCAGCAATATTTCACGATATTTAGTAATATTTGCAAGTCCAGCATCTGAATTTAAAATATTGACATGCTTCCTTAAGAAGAAATGAGACTAAGTAGTCGGAGTTTACGTAGAGTAAAAAATAAGAAAACTCATAAATAAATAAAAAAAAATCATTATGATTATAGTCCTGGCAAAGCTGAAAGTCTCTAACTATATCTCTAACGGGTATCTAAATTCATGCAGGCATATATACACTACATATTTAAAAGTATAGTACTTTCCTAATTTTTTGATTTATGTGGTAGAGATAATCAGACATCTTTAGAGATGTTTATAGAGATGCAACTTTGAGAAGCCGGGGCAAATCCTCTCTAATACGCATCTCTCAAATTTTTTAAAAAAATATTTTAAAATATTTACTTTGGACTTCAATATCTTAATAAGTATAAACGAATTTTATAAGTTGTTTCTAAATTCGTTACTACTTTAAAATTCTAAATATTTATTTAAAAATATTTTTTATAAATAAAAATTGTAGATTTTGATAAAGTTTATAATTTTTATATTTAATTTTTTTTTAAAATATACATTTAAATATTAATTTTATTATGAATTAAAAAAAAATATGAGATACGTATTGGAAAGGATCTGTTCAGATAGCGAATAAGATCTGCCCCTGCCCCTTGAGGTGCATAGGATTACCAATCTACAATCTTATTGGGCCTAAAACAACCAGGCTGCACCAGTGCTGTGAATAGCCCATATTAGAAGCCCATATTGTAATCGCACTTTATAATCTATATATGGGAATAACTTTAAAAAAATATATCCATAATATTTAGTGATATCTTATATAATTATTTTGATTATTTAATTAATATTATAATATAAAATTATATTATATTTCAAATAAAGTCGGATATTTCTCCATTATTCTTTATTTCTTACAAATTTTTAAAATATATGAAAACCAACTTATATATTTTTCTCTTCTTCAAGCATCAGCTGCGCTTCCCCTCTTTCTTCATCGTTCTCTCTCCATCTCTCTTCATTCATTAATCGCTATATCCTCCTTAGAAAGATATTATCCCTAATTATTATAAATTATCTCCAAATTATTATTAAATTTATGTTAAAAAGTAATTAGGTAGGCCGGATTGATCCCAGTGACTATATAGTAGATTCAACCATATTGGAGGATAAATTATCTTTCTATCATATTAATTTTTTTAAAATATTTTATTTATAATTTTTATATTTAATTAATTTTATTATAATTATTATTTTGTATATACATTACAGATACGTCGCCTGCCATCATACGTTTATGCAAATTCCCGCGCAAAATTGCAACCTTGGGCCCTACATGAAACATCAATATACGAAAATACCCCTATTTTTAATATCCACATTTTGTCTTCATTAGCGTGCTCTATTTAGCTCTAGTGTCTAAAATAGGAAAATAACATTTTCCCCGCTTGTTGCTGCTCAGAATGTTATACAAGTTGTTGTTGAACATTTCCATTGCAATCTCTCCTAAAAACTTTTAAGAAATCATCTCAGGCCTCTGTTTTTTCTTCACTTTTTGAAAAATTTTCTCCTCTTCGCTAGATCTACAGAGCTTGCTGGGATAATCTGTTCTTGACAGGTATAATGCTTCATCTAATCCTCTTTGCTGATTAATTTCTTATATTTGTTCTTTCGTTTTGTTAGATTTGTAATTTTATCTTCTAGGCTTCATGATTTGTTTTGATGTTTTTTATTTTGAGGTATGAGTTGTTTGGTTTCATGATGTTTTTTTTTTCTTTTTGATGTTTTCTATTTTGAGGTATTAGTTGTTTGTTTTCATGATTTATTTGATTTTCGGTTGGTTTTTAGGGATTTTTGATAAAATATACAATGCATAATCTCTCATATGAATTCTATGTACAATAATCAGATTTTTCGTTTGAAGATTGTAGGGTTTTGTTTTTTGTTCTTAACTTGCTTTCAGTAGTTTATAATTAATTTATAATTATGTTATATCTTAATATTGCTAGATTCATGGTATATAATGAAGATTTAATGGTACAACTCGCATTATGATCACAATTTACAGTTCCAATTTAAATACAACATTTACGATAGCGTCAATCCTTATATGAACCATTACCTGAGCCTTTTTTTCTTGAAGATCTTGAACATTTGGGAGATAGCTAAGAATAATAAGTTTGTCAAGATCTTATGGTTGTTCCGCCCAAGTAAAATTTAAAGTATATTAGAGGCCAGAGTTTCCCAGTAAGGAGCTATTTCTGGAGTCTGGCGAAGGCGAGGGTCTGTGCAACGTGAATCCACAGGTAATTTTATAGCAATTTACCTGAATATTATGGGCCATTTGATGCTGTAGTTTACTCTTTTTAAATCTGATCATTGCAGTGGTTATGCTATCCTATACTATATTATCGTAATGCTGATTTTACTTAAGATTCTGAAATTTTGAGAAAGACTAAATTGGATAAGGTTCCGACTCTAGCTGCATTCATTACTGAACCTAAAAGGTGCTACAATTGTAAAGAGTTGCGCTTAAGGATTCAAACTTGTTGATACCCTTCTTTGCAATCAATAAATCATCGACGTAAGAACTCATTGATGAGTAACAATAAAAGCAAAAATATAACATAATTTATTTTGCTAGTAATTTTTTGGAAGTGTTTTACGTCTCCACGGGTTTAAAAAGTAATAAAATTTATAATGGTAGTGAATTGAGGAGGAGGAAGAGCTTTTAGATGTTCACGTGCAAGCGTGGAGCTTGAGTCTGGTTCGACAAACCAGGCGCACTCAACTTACGCAACAGTTAGTCGATTAGAAGGATTAATGTAGGTTCCACTGATACGATATATTACTGTAGAAGATTTCTTTCTACTTAATATTGTCCAACGACAAGTCATTCCTCCTCAAGTATCGTTCCTTTTTTCTGCGTTTATGAAAGCGAGTTTCTGACTTAGCATTATGCTAATTAGAAAGCTACTGCTAGTAAATGCTGTGTTGTATGCATATCAAGGGAGAAGAGGACGCTGACTTGATGTTGGGAATTTCCATTTCTGATAATTTATCTGATCAAATAGCTAGTTGTGATTGTAGGTTTCCCCATTGTCTATAAATTCCTTTTTCCTTCACTCTTCTATTAAGTTACTGTTGACCATACTTTGTATGACTTCTTTATAAACAAAGCCAGACAACCATCATATTTTGCTCCTGAAGTTCATGAAGACAAGATTCAGGATTCCATCAAATATAGGAAAGAGTAGATAATGCCATTGCCAGTTTAACAAAAAATGAATCTCTTTTTTTTTTTTTCCGAAAACATATGTTACCGTCCTCAATCTTTTGAAAGACCTTCCAAGAGATTGAGGATGTTTGATTTGAATTGCTCTCTGTAGGTGAAATCAATTTCTAGATTAATGAATTCTCTTTGTTCAATAATGTTTTAGGATCCTTATTGCTATTTGCTTCAAGCATAAAGAAAGGAACTGGGGTATCAATATACATAGAAATAGAAATGTCACTTTTCAATTATCTCCAGTGCTCCTCTGAGAAAGCATATGACAGGTATTATGATAGAGACATGAGTGTTTTTCCACCTAGTACCAATTGTGTTTGGGTCGATGTCGTCTGTTAATTTCGACAAGGTGAATTTTGACATACATACTTCATCTTGTTACGGTAGACTCTTAACATATGCGGTATCTAACTATCAATATATAGCACTCCCTTGGCTTAGGGAGGTGACTTCGGCCCGTGAACATGAGGTGAGCTCCGGCACGGATTTGAGATGTGGCTCTGTCATAGGTTAGTGAGGACTCCGCTTTGGGTTTTCTGGAAGGAAAAAACTACTCATCCCCAACAAACTACCCAACAAACCACACACATGCCTCGTGATCCGCACAATTCCCTCGTGATCCGCAAAAAATATTAAAATTACAGATATACCCATTATGATGTATGGTTTTGATTATACCATGTCAGCATGTGTGATTTCTTACGGGTACATAGCAAAGCCCTTCCTGGAATAGTATAGGGGCATGCCTCGTCATATCAACAAACTATAAACACTTCTTGGATATGGAATAGTTCTGATAGTAAAAAATTTTTGGACTATATTTGGTTTGAAAGTTAGTAGGTTATTGAAGTTGTGATTATTCTTGTAAGCAAAGAGAATAAAAGGTTTCCTGATCAGTTCTTTTGTTGCAGACCTGTTGTGAGCATTATTGATACGTTGAAATTGCCACAGAAAGTGATCTTTTCGTCGTATTAAAGTCGAGAGAGAGTGGTAATTATGTCTCTTTTTTATTGGTTCACTTGTTAGTTTTGATAATACATTGACAATGCTGGTATCTCCACTCTGTTCGCCAATTGAGTCCCAGTGTCTCATCTAAAGTTAAGCTTTGTTTTTGCGCCAAAGTTCAATTTCCTGAACAATAACTTATTAATTGCCTGATGCAGCTGCATTAAAAGAAAATAGAAGAATTTTTCAAGAGCAGAACAAAAAATGCACTTATCCAACAAAAAGGTAATATAATATTATCCTTATATCATTTTGCTTTATCCATCTTCTACATTAACATTTTTCAATGAAATTGCTGATTCATTTATGCATATATTTTCCTGTTCCTGTTTCTTCAGTATTTCCCTCTTTTTTTTTCTTTTTTTTTATACTTCAAAAATAAAAAGCGAGTGGGAACATGTTTGGTATACAAGAAGTGTTAGTTTAGGAAAGTATGCGCATTTTCTGAAGAGATAAGAGTTACAAACATAAATGTTATATATGTTTCCTGCGATTTTCTCCAACCTATGGAAAAACAAATGGTTAGGATTATATTGAAGTTGTAAAACATATAAAGGAATTTAGATCTGGTGCAATCAATCATTGGTAGCCATAGGATAATCTTCAAAATATTAAGATATTTTTACAAAATTTTGAATGCTACTAAAATTGGATTCTGCTATGAACTATAATTTCTTTTAAAAATTTTCAAAATACCTTGAATAGATACTCTAGAGTATCCAAAAATTTTTAGTCTCATATATATATTTTCAATTTTTTATAAAATAGTTATAAGTTATATTAAATATTTAGTTTATGATTTAATTTAATTTAATTTAAAAAAAAAAAACTTCGGAAGTACTATTTTCTAGATCGTCGGTAGCAAATAGTCTAAGGATGCTTTTTTTTTTTCAATAAAATGGTTACAAGTTATATTAAATATCTATATGATTTTATTTATTTATTTTTAAAAAAATACTTCGAAAGTACTAATTTTTAGATTGTCGGCAGCAAATAGTCTAAAGGCTTATATATCAGCCTCTTTTAGAAATAAGTGTTACAAATAAATTTTCATTTACAATCCATTATTTTTTACATCCTAAAATATCTACATAGAATTATATTTTATATCTCACATATAAAATTATATATTTTTTATATTTAACGTCTATCTAAATATTTTTATACAAATATTTTAGAACTTTAAAGTCTTAACGAGTTATCCGTTAAGACTGACTCAAAAATTTCTTTAGAAATATTTTTAAAAAATATCTTGATAGTAAATTATAAATCAAGTTTATTCTTTTAAAAAAAATACTTTTATAATAATTAATATTCATAATATTATTTTAATTTTTTTTTAAAATGAGTAACTAATATATAAGGAGTTTAATAGATGATACTAAACCGGCAAGAAGATAGTTTCTAGAATCCTCGGGAGGTACGAATCTTGTGATCTACATCTAGAATTTGTTGCTTCCCTTCCGCGTTCATTACGTGTGGAGACGGGGATCTGCGTCGCTGGTTCAGTCTCTGGGCCTCTTGGACCAGCGATGATGGGGGCCGATGCGTGCAGTACCGATTGTTATCCATTCATTTCCTGGAACCAAGTCAGGACAAACTGCTCCCGGCCAAGGCTGATGTCCTATGAGCTTACGTCAATCTTTTATCTCCTCCCCACAAATCTCCAGGTTCGTGTATCCGCTTTTGATTTTGAGCATCCATTGCATCCGCCTAATCCACTATCTTATGAAACCTCACTTTCAATATATATATATATATATATATTTATATATTTATATATATAATTATATATATATTATATTATATATATACCTCTCCCTCTCATATTTCAGTTCGATATAAGAATAAAAATTCGTAGTGGATTGTTGGATTGAACATCTTGATCGTGATCAACGGTCTAAATTATATATTAAAACATATGATCTGAACAGTTAGATTATGATCAAGATATTCGATCTAATGGTTCACGACTCAACTTATAGATTTTATTCTCAGGTTGAACTGAGAATAGCCACATACACGCTATATATATATATATATATATAGTAAGTAGATACATGTCAAGATTTTGTTACTTGCAATATTTATATAGTGTCCGATACGAATATGTCGTGGGTACGTCCGAATATATGTTGGACACGCTAGAGAAATAATCAAAAATTAAAAATAAAAAATTTGAACATACGTGTCAGACACGTCAGGCTGAAATGTCCAGATTTTTATTCTTAACCTTTTGTTTAATATTTTTTTAAAAAATATTATATAATACTAATAATATATAGTAATAAGTAATATAATATTATTTTATACTTAAATATTTTATTTTTTATTTTTGTTGATGAAATTGTGTTTTTGCTGTTTGAAGTTATCTAAAATAGATAAAATATTATATTATATATAATTTTTTATTATTGTGTCGTAGCCATACCCATTTTCTAATTTTTTGAAGATTATTATATTCCATGTTCGTACCGTATCGTTTCTTGTATATGTGTCCTTGCTTCTCTCTCTCTCTCTCTCTCTCTCTCTCTACTCTCTCTCTCTCTCTCTATATATATATATGGATGGGCGAACATGTAAAATGTTCTGCTACATAGACCTTGCAGTTAGGTATTCTATAGTATTTTATTGCTACATAGACCATGTACATTTCTATATTTAAATGAACACAAACATATCATTTAATCTCAGAGATACATTAGGTAGACCAAGTTCAATTTTGGAAAAGTTCAAAATCAGCCCTCATTTTCATAAAATTTCAAATCAGTAGCTAAAAAAACGCACGCACCGTCATGTCACGTATTTCTTTTTTTTTTAGGGACTGATTTGGAACGGCTTCTAAAAATAGGGGGTTAAAAAGAAATGGTATTTTTCCTTCAATTTTAGTTCCTCAATCAATTTTTTGGGTTGTACGCCATATTAGCAATACTTATTTTAATAGATATGTCTAGACAAAACATAGAAGACATATGAACTATATGTGCATTTCAAATATTTGTTTAAAAGACTAAAATTGCAATTCTATATTTTAGGATGTGAATAATCTCGCAATTTTGTTAGATGGTTGTTTTTTTCTGAGATTTACGAAAAATCTATACAATTAACTGGTAAATTTTATGCGACCATTATGATATCTAAAATCTAAAATGGTTCTTGCTTCGATTTTACCGCTGGATCTTTTCACCCATTTTATATATTCTAGCAGCATTTATATATCCAACTGAAAATTGTGTATTTACTGATACTTGAATTTTTCACAGATAAATCCACTTATTTGCATTCTACAGAAGATTTTACCTACGTCGAGTTTTAAACCCAAGCCACTCGGCTGCTCGCATGGCTACTCAGCCCAAATCGATTCATCTTTTAAGAAAAATTTATAATACTTCATGTGTAATTTCTTATGCTTACCTTCAATTCATTAAAACTTATATTTATAAATATTATCTGAAATAATTTTAAATTACAATATTATTTTAAAAATAAAATATATAATTTTATAGTTCAAAATATTTTTCAAAAAGTATAAAAAATATCTTTAAATAATTACTAACATTATTAGTTAAATATTAATTTATTTGTAGAAAATATATTTATCTATTTATTTAATATATTATTTATCATCTAAATAAGAATTTTAGTAAGTTGGACGTAAACATCAAAATTAATACCTCGAGCATTGTAAAATTTCACCTAAAAACTCCTATTTTAGGATGTGTGAATGATTAACGGCCAGAAGTACCTAATTGTGCTAAAACAAATTGTAAAATTCACATTCTGCAAAATCATCAACACATAAAGAAAGCGCTATATCTCTTCCCCATTCGTCACATCAATATTTCCCATTCTCTTATCTTCCTCGTCAAACTAAAAGCTGCACGTAAGTGTAACCAAGTTAACGATGATCGTCGCAGATGGCGCAGCTACGGCGGCAGCGCCGCCACACTTCGTTCTCGTGCCGCTCTACACCCAGGGTCACATGATTCCCATGGTGGACTTCGCTCGTCTCCTCGCCGACCGCGGTGTCCTCGTAAGCGTCATCACCTCGCCTGTCAACGCTGCCCGGATACGCCCCACCATCGACCATGTCCGCCGCGCCGGCCTCTCCATCAACTTCATCGAGCTCCCTTTTCCTTGCTCCGAGTTCGGCCTTCCCCATGGCTGCGAAAACATCGACCTCTTACCTTCTGCTGACCTCATTAAGCCTTTCTTCAACGCCATTGAAAGTCTGCAGAAGCCTCTGGAAGATTGCTTACGTAATCTTCCTCCGGCCGACTGCATGGTCGCCGACATGTGCAATTGTTGGGCTGCCTCTGTTGCTCGCGAACTCGGCATTCCGAGGCTTGTGTTCCATGGCCCTTCTTGTTTCTACATTCTTTGCAGCCACCAGCTTCGCGTTAATGGCGTCTACGAGAGGCTCACCGAAAACTACGAGAAGGTAAACTCATATTAGATTTACAGTTTCATATGCACTCATTGATGTGTGTATATAAATCTAACTAGTTTCTTTTTTATCAGGTAATGGTTCCTGACATGACACACCCTATGGAGATATGTAAAGCCCATGCACCGGGATGGCTTACCAGTAATGCTTCTCTGGCAGAGGTCCGACATAAGATTTTCGACGCGGAAGAGACCGCGGTTGGATTGGTGGAGAACACCTTCGAAGATATCGAAAAACCTTACATAGATCACTATGAGAAAGTTATAGGGAAGAGGGTTTATTCTGTCGGGCCGCTATGTGTTTACAACAAGGACTTGGACAGTAAGATTACAAGAGGTAACAAGGCCGCCATTGATGAGAAACGCATTCTCAGCTGGCTGAACTCGAGAGAAGACAACTCGGTTATTTACGTTAGCTTCGGTAGTTTAGCGCGTTCGAGCGCGTCGCAGATTTTCGAGATCGGTGCAGGTTTGGAAGCGTCGGATCAGCCGTTCGTTTGGGTTGTAAAGGAGGTGGATAGGTTGCCGGAGGTGGAGAAGTGGTTGGCGGAGGAGTTCGAGGAGAGAAATAATAACAAAGGGTTAGTTATAAAGGGATGGGCGCCGCAGGTGGTGATACTATCACACCCGGCGGTCGGCGGATTTCTGACGCACTGCGGGTGGAACTCGACGCAGGAGGGGATATCCGCCGGAGTTCCGATGATCACTTGGCCGTTCTTCGCCGACCAGTTCTGCAACGAGAGGCTGGTTGTTGATGTGCTGAAAATTGGAGTTTCGTTGGGGATAAAGAAGTCGTCGTACCATGTGACGGATGAAGATGGGCCGCAGGTGACGAGAGAAGACATGGAGAAAGCAGTGAGGAGCTTGATGGATCGAGGAGAGGAAGGAGAAGAACGAAGGAGGAGAGCAAGAGAGCTCGGCATCAAGGCTCACAAGGCTCTGGAGGAAGGAGGCTCTTCTTACACCAACACGACGGAATTGATTGAATCGTTTTCGTCTGGACATGCAAGATTTGAGAAGTGACGTGGCGCGTCAGTATTCTGCCAGCAAGGCTCACCGTTGGCCCCACCTTCTCACCCCAACTATCATGATGATGGCTGTCCCGGTGGAGCTATGGACACCGTATAATCACGGGAATATGTTAAGGGATGACATATTGGTGGACCATATAATGACATATCAACCACCCATTTTAAGTTTCAAATCTAAATCAATTCTTCATTTAAAAAAATATTTATTTTAATTATTTATTAACTATTTAAATTTTTTTCGACGAAAATACTTCTGACTGTTAGATGTCTAAAATATCTATCTAAAAATATTTTTTTGAAAAAATTTCAATATAAAAATTATAGATCGATGAGATTTACAACTTTCATGTTAAAAACGTTTCCTAAAATTACTTCTAAATTGATATTTTCGGCGTCCGAACTGTTCAACGGATTACGGGTCGACCCGTTAACAGTTCGGACTCCGAAATCACCTGGTCGGAAGTATTTTTTGGAAAACGTTTCAACATGAAAGTTACAAATCTCGATGAGATCTACAATTTTGATGTTAAAAGTTTTTCCAAAAAATACTTATAAATAGATATTTTTGACGTCCAACCTGTTAATGGGTACAAAGATATTTTCGTCCGAAAAAAATTCAAATATTATTTGGGAGGCTAAAACGACCGTTTTGTAAAATAGATGGCTGATTTAGACGTTTGTAAACAATAGGGGGCTGCTATGTCATTCCCTACCTTCTATGCATATATATCTCTAAGCGGCATATATATGCAGAGTTGCAGACTGGGTAGTATTGGATTAACTTTTTCGAAATATTATTTAGTCCCATAAAATAGTTTGTATGGAATATTTTCGTATTTTAAAATTAGTTTCTAGATTTACGATCCCAAAGTATTAAAAAAATATAAATCAAACTATTTTCAAATTAAAGTAATCAAATCAAATAATATTATTCTTAATTTTTCTACGCTCCGTGCATATCTCTCTTATCTAGTCAAATATTGATCTATCAATAAGAATTAAAAAATAAAAAATAACTAACGAGAGTATGCACGGCTCATACAAACAACATGCCAGGAAATTACAAAAATACAAAATGCCAGCAAATTATGATATTCCAGGAAGTTTATCTGATAGAGATGATCTTCCTTCCAGGGACAATAAAAAAATGCCAAGCACTTACAGCTCATAAAAAAAACATGCCCACATGGAACCTCTAAATTATTTGAGAAGCAGCTAAAAACGTCACGGCTTACTCCGATAAGTTAAGAGAATTTCAGAAGCAGACAAATTGATGAACATAGGTTGAAAATTTACAAACTTTACTATGACTAGAATCTCAAGCACACACTTTGCAATATATTTTAATAAGTTCCTTTTTTTAAAACAAAATTATAAATCACTACAAAACATACATGTATAACAAAATTTAGAGTAAATTTTGATACAGAAAAATATAATATTGGTGTGCTATATAACTCTGATTTTAAATTTTCTAAAAACTTTTCTAATAGATACTTCGGAGTTTAATTTGTTTTGTAACTGATAAAAATTTCGAGCCTTAATAAACCCTTTTAGAGATATTCTTAGAAAAAAAATTCAATATAAAAATTATAAATCACATTAGAATTATATTTTTCGTATCAATTTTTTTCAAATATACTTAAACACACATATTTTTGCTTAATTTGATAATATTAGAAAAAAAAACATATATTTATATTTATTTAAGAATACAGTACAAAAGCTAATAATTCCATTTATTTCTGTAGCTACTTAAAGAGTTAAAGTTCTCCTTCTAGATTGGTAGGAGAAGCAAGTGGCTGGTTGTCTATGAGATGATGATGTTCCAGGACCCACCTCCATGTTTTGCTGGCCTTTCTTTCAGAGGTATAAAAGATTTTCTAGCTGTATCTGGTTGGATCATTTATTTAGATGCCATGGATACAGCTCTGCACATCACCCCCACATTGGCTGGAAACATGGGCTTCATGAACTTATTAAATTGGCCATTTGGGTCTGCCCTATCCGTAAGAATGAGATCCCTCGATTGGTAAAACAGGGATCGGTGCCACCCATAGATTTATCTGTTACGACGGTCACTCGAAGGAGGGCCGGTTACGGACAGAATTTCCCCCACGAAAATCCTACAGAAGCTATGATCAGAGGGGATAAAATAGAAATATTAAATGACTTTGAATAATTCTTAGAACTTTGTATAATGTAAATTTAAATTGAAGGACTTTGAATAATTCTTAGAAGCAAAAAATAATGTAAATTAAGGATCATCAATCTAAAGCACAGGTTATAAAGACGGATCGATTCAGCAGCAAAACTGAGGAAATTTACGAGATTTAACCATGATTAACTTAACCAGCATTGTCAACTTTAACCGTGATTAGTCACAACATTTGTTCTTCATCTAAGCAATGATCAGAATTGGATCCTGCTGATATTAACACCCATCTCCGACGACTTAAAGCTACTCTAGAATTGGATAATAAATAAAAATAGCCAATAAATTCAGATACCGATCGTCTAACTCAGATAGCAGAAACCCTAGGAACATCCACCGGGAAGTTATCGATCTCACCCATCCATGGATTCTTCTCCTTCGTCGGATTCACCGTCCTCAGCGCCTTCCACACCGAACTGTTGCACTTGAAACCAGAACCGAAGGCTATTTGCCAGATCCTATCGTTCCTCTTGATCCTTCCTTTGCCTTCGCTGTAAGCCAGTTCGTACCACAGCGAGCTGCTAGAAGTGTTCCCAAATCGGTACAGTGTCATTCTGGAAGGTTCCATATGCCAGTCAGAAAGCTGAAGGTTCTTCTCCAATTCGTCCAACACGGCTCTCCCTCCCGCATGAATGCAGAAATGCTCAAAGGCCAGCTTGAAGTCAGGAATGTAAGGCTTGATCTTCATCTTGAAGACCTTCCTCGCCATCAAGGTAGCGAAGAAGAGCAACTGCTCCGACATCGGCAGCACAAGGGGACCCAGAGTAGTAATGTTGGTTTTCAGAGCATCGCCGGCAACCGCCATTAATTCTTTCGATAAAGAAACTCCGATCTTGGCATCGTCATCCTCCCTCTGGGTGACGCAGGTGAAGCACTTGTCGTCTGCGCCTTTGTGAGTTCGAACGGTGTGGACTAGTTGGTATTTGGAGCGACGTCTATCGGATCTCTTGTTAGAGAGAAGAATCGCAGCTCCTCCCATCCTGAACAAGCAGTTGGAAAGGAGCATAGAACGATCGTTCCCGAAATACCAGTTCAGAGTGATGTTCTCCATGCTGATTACGAGAGCATAGGAATTTGGGTTGACCTGGAGAAGATCCTTGGCGAGATCGATAGAAATAAGACCGGCACTGCATCCCATTCCTCCAAGATTGTAACTCTTTATGTTCCCTCTAAGCTTGTAATGGTTAACAACCATGGCGGAAAGGGAAGGCGTAGGATTGAACAAGCTACAATTCACAACCAAAATCCCGATGTCCTTGGGTCTGACATTAGTCTTCTCAAAGAGCTCATCAATTGCACCAAACATTACCAGCTCAGCCTCATTTCGCGCCATGGCCATGGAAGGATTTGGAGGAACATTAAGGACCGCCTCCGGGAGGTAGGTATCCTCCCCAAGCCCAGACCTTTCAAGGATCTTTCTCTGGAAATCAAGATTTTTCTCTGTAAACGTACCGGTTAATGAAGACCTGTCCATGAAAATCTGCCTGGTGCATTTACGAGCTTCATCAGGTTTATAACAGGCAAAGTTTACCAGATACACCGGACGAGGGCGGGTAAGGAAGTAAAGCGTGGAGAGGAAGACGAGGAGACCAGAGCAAACGATTACAGAGATTAGATTGAATCTAAGGTGGTCCCAAAGAAGGTGGAGGTCTTGGAGAGAGAAGGTGGACATCTGAGCAAATAGAACACCAAGAAGAGGTGTGAGGAACAGATACGTTCCATGGGTGACAAGATAGTGGTAGCCAAGTTTAACATATTTGAGCTTCACAGATTGCTTGAAATCAGGAAGCGTAGAAGAAGAAGATGGCTGTGAAATTGATGTAGCTTCAGCCATGATTGATGTAATGTATCAAACTAAGAGTCTTTAGAAATCTGTAAACCTGCACAGAGAAATTCAAACCCTTCAAAACAATAATTTTTATTAGGGGACCAAAAAATCAAGAAAAAGCAATTTCTGGTATAGATCTGATGAACACAAAACAATCAAAATACTAATAGTAATAATAATAAATGCCATACATTAATAATACCACAAGTAGGGGGAAATATTAAAATCTATGAAAAAATTGTAAAACTAATTTTTTTAACAAAAATAAAAAAAATAAAAAAATTGCAGTGCGAGATCTACAAAAATACTTCTAAACGGAGCAAGGAACCAAATAAGACGATTTCCTAAACAAACATTCAAACCCCAGCAACAAACAGGATCTCTTCTCTTGCGCTCATTTTACTAATCAAAATGAAAAACAAAAAAAAAGAAAAAAAAAATCCGGAGAAGAAGAAAGTGTTGAACCGAACCTGCAGAGTTGAACCTGAAATGCGAAGATTTGAGATGTGAGATCGAGCAGAGAAGATCTCTGGAGGAGTTTCTTTGTTTATCGCTCCTCCACCAGCGGTGAGAAAGGAGCGGCCAAGAACATCTATTTAAAGCGGAAAAATGTGTCCCACTTTTTATTTGTTTGAAAATTCTGCCGATTCGATTTTTTTTTAAAAAAAACTTGCTCGTGATTTATTGCCTTCTTTCCGTGCTATTTCTCTTCTGAAGCAATCCCAGAGGTTTCAGCAGTGGCCAGCCAGATCATAACTAATCCTGTTAAAGTACAAACACCGAACATGAAAGTAAACTGATAAAAATGATACACGTCAGCAAACTTTCATAACCAAGATCCACATCTTGACATCATGCTGAACACATGATAAATTCTTTAATCCGAATATTTAACAATTTTTTATACCTTCCTAATATATTCTGACAGATATATAATATATCATTTTAATTATATCAAAATTTGTGACAATCTCAATAATATATATATATATTATATTGTTAGTCTTTTATCTTTGCGGTATTTATTTAATAAAGTAAAAATTAAAAAATATACTTTCTTATTTATGATATATAAGTGAAAATCGAACCAAATCTCATGTTTCCTTCCTCTACTCCACTTTTATGTTCCCACCTAAAAAATAAATACATATATATATATATATATATATAATATATATCATATACTATATATATATATACTACTATATATATTATTATAATATTATATATATATATATTTAAGTATCATGATATCATGTTGAAGGTGTTAGAAACTCATTATTATGTATTATAAATACATTTAAAAGTATCAAATGACCAAAATATAAAAAAAATTTAGAAGATTTAGGTGATATTAAAATAACATAGAAGGATTGCAGCGCAATTGTCCATATATTAACGTTTTGAAAATAAAAAATTATTCATCATAATAAACTATTCAACAAACCATACACAATCAATCTCCACACACATATTTCATGATCCGCAAAATTTTTTCGTGATCTATAAAAAATATTAAAATTATATATATAACCATCGCGATGTGTGGTCTTGATTGTACCATATCAGTATGTGAGATAATTTGTGTGATTTTTTGCGGTGTATAGCAAAGCCCAAAATGTGTGATGAGATTGGCAAGCTGCTGCTGTTTGCTGATTGAATCTTTCCATATTTGGCAACTAAATGTTTCGGATGATAAGAGGCGTTGGGAAGTTATACCTGTAATCTGATAAATTCCCAACAACATGAAAATAATATTCATTTAACACGCAAAACAACCAACGAAAAGCTGCCACATAATACAATCCCGTATTTTACGAGTAGGTCCACTAAGTTTTGTTTAAGTGGGAGCCGTTGATTGGTTAATTCCTGTGAGACCTTGATAATGTATAGAGCTTTGAAGGGGGGTGGGTTTGGAAGGTGGCCAACGCGGTGCGGCTAACTAGCTAGGCCCGCGGCGTTGACAGCTTTGACCCAAAAGCAGCCGCTATCTTGACTTCTTATAATATATATATATACTAATATATAATATATATAGAACTAATCTCCACTTGACAGGATCTTAGTCTGCTCCGGCTGAAATTCGACTTAAATTTTTCAAAAACACGTCGGTTATTGATTGTTCAGCCTCGGGGCGATCCGACGGCTAAAACGAATTCCGAACTCTTTCAAACAGGAGCTGGCGTCCAGACGGCTTGCGGAGTCGACAGGGAGCGAACGTACTGCCTGTCGAGTGGAGATTAAGCACATATATATATGTATATATATATAATATATATATATATATATATATATATATATATATATATGTATCAAAATGATTGAACGTAATGTGGTATCTCTTATAACTCACATATACTATAAATATACTATATAGCGACTCTATTATCTCACTATTTAATATTTGGCATATTTAAGCATAATAAATATATAATTATTATATAATTATTGAGAGTTTTGATTCAATACATATTTAATATATTATTAATAATTTTAGTAAATATTAAAAATAAATATAATTTATAATAATCTATTTTACTCATATTAAAAAAATTATAATAATTTCGAAAATTTGAAAAGTCATTACCAAATTATCAATCATTTATATATAGTTATATGTAATATATACAATAGGTGATCAAAGTCGTAACTTTTTGTATATTATTTGATATTATTTTTATTCTAATAACATATAATGAATATTGTATAATAACTTTAATAAAAATAGATATTAATTTATATAAAATTAATATATTTAAACAAAAAATTAAGTTTTTGAATATTATTCTATATACTGTACGAGTACAAAACCAATTAAAGCCGTTATATGTATATATATATATATAAAATAAAAAAAATTATTTAAATATATAATAAAAATATATAAATATATAAAATTCGATGGTCAAACTATTGTACTATGTAGCATCTTAATAAATTTCAGTATACCATATTGTATTTTTTCTTTATCTAAAAAAGCGACATGGTATCTACAATATTTAATAATTAATTTGAAAAAAAATAAGATATCTAAAACGAAGCTAAATATAAAGTATAATAGCTTTTTTTAAAAAAAACAATTAGTTTATTAAAAATTATATCTTCATATACATAACTATTAATATAAAAGTAATAATAGTGCGTATTTTATAATAAGATATTTTCTATAAAAAAAATTATCCACCTTTTCGAGTCATCATCAAATTACTTTATTTTTTTACATATATCATATGGTAATTGTTTTGCTCAAATAACAACAAATAAAATATACTATTTAATAAAAAATAATTATCAATTTATATATTTAAAATATAATTTTTTAATATTATTATTTTACATTGGTGACTAATAATCGTGCATCGTATTGATGCAAAACTAGTATGCTCTATAATGGACATACCGATGCAGTAGTTTCCGTAGATTACAACTTATTTTGTGAAAAAATAAAATTGCATATATATATATATATATATAATATATATATATATATATATATATATATACCCAAATAATTCGATAATAAGACCTTTTTACTACTATATTCGTACTATCGCATTAATGTTTTTGTGTCAACTACCAAGCAGTAGCTGTTTAAGCTGGTAGCGGTTCAAGAAGGCTACTCATTTGATAAGAGTCAAGAAGGCTACTCATATATGATAATTATATTAGCTTTCTAAAATTTAGTCTTATATATCAGTCTTCGAAAATATATTTTCGTGCTGATATGGCGCACGAGTGCGCCATCACGTTACGCATTTTTGCATTTTCGGAGACTAAAATATACTACTGTTATTTTTAGGAGGCTGATATGCAATTATCCTTAGCGTCAAGAAGCTGACTTTTCTGATGAAGTCAAAGTAATCTTGGTAATTGCAAGTGTAAAAAGGTTGTTTCTTAATGTCTCGTGGTGCTCTGCTCGCTACCACCACCACAAACTCCTCCGCCAAAATCAACGATCCAAGTCTCCCATTTATTTGGATCAACGGGTGGACGGAGATAATTCTTGATTTGGAGATCATCAATGGCTTTATCGTCTCTCTACACGGTGGCGTCGCCGCCAAGCACCGCCGGCGGCTGCAGATCGAAGCCTATTCTCATTCGTGCCTCATCAGACATTCCCGTCCCCGATCACCTCTCCTCCGACTGGTCTGACGTCATCTCCTCGTATTACTATATAATTTTTTATAATAATTATTATTATTTGAATCCGATGAATTCCTGCAACCAATATAATTTGTTTCAAACGGCACTCTTAGGTTACTATTTGCTTCGTCTGAGCAATTTGTAGGGATGCATTTAAACTTTGTAGGCTAAAATATCTAACTGGTCCGTGAACTTTCGTTGAACGTGTTCTGATAACTATGACTTACAACGGTGCCCTTCGTGCCCATGAACTTTCCATCAAAGGTGTCCTCAATTTAGGCACGCTCTTTTTTTTTTTTTTTTTTTTTTTAAATGCTAGGATAAAGTGGAATCGTAAGCTAAATATGAAAGTTCGTAGAAATAAAGTACACTGTCTTAACAACTTTGGGCACCATATTTGATTGAATCTTCAAGTAATAATATGTTCTTTTGCCAACTTTATAACTGATAGAACATGAATTTAGCATGCCGCATATCAGTAGAGCAGACGCCATATGGCGAGCCGAGGGTTAGGTTGACCAATCAACTTCCACTCTTCCACTATTTCTATCCCACATATCCCTGCATGCATGCGAGGGGCGTCTATAAATAGTTGCCCTTATCTCCAATTGAGGTGAGAGTAAGAACAAGAGAGAGAATACTTGTAATTAAGAGCTGGGCCTCCTAGACCTCGTCTATCATGAGAAAGTGAGGGAGATCTGTAATCTTTGCACTTTTAATGGATTTCTATTGCTGGTCGCGTGAACGTCTGTAGTTTTACCTCGGTCCACATCGAAGGTTCCACATAATTCTTATGTGTTTGTTATTGCTTACTTTACTGCTTAGCCAATCTCTGCCTTTTAAGTATTTATTGGTCGACCGAGGTCACAGTTGATCAGTAACATTTGTGAAAATAGTACGACTAAAAATTTTAAGTTGCGAAAATCCTAAACAACCTAAATCGCCTTGGCATGTTTTACCAAAGTAGTATGTTTATTTTGCAGCTTCAGTTTTTCTAATAGAAACTTATTGAAATTGAGGTTGTTGAAGCAAAATGGGCAGTATCTAGGAACAGTAATATATATATATATATATATATATATAATCAAATCTTTGTCCAAAGCTATGTCGTAAAATATATGTAATTAATGTTGTAGTGGTCGCCTCTCACAAGGAATATGGTTGCCATCAATATAACAAAACAAGTGCAATACCACAGTTTGCTTGATACTTTGATCTCATCTCATTGACACCGTGTCCAATAAGAAAATTCTTTTGTCGTATTCCCATCCTACAACGTCTAATCGGCTTAACCTTTCCTTTTGTAACTGTTTGATATGTGAAGAAAAGGTAATATATACTTTGACATGTATCTGAGTGATTAGTTTGGTTTCCCTTTGTTATCTTTTGTAGGTTTGAATCTCGCAGGAAAAGGCCTTTTGGTCCCAGACTAAGTGTAATTATTTGAATTCATAGCTTGGAACTCGTATCTATCTCAAAAAGTAGACATCCTATGGTGCTCCATGAACACCCTCTCCGCACTCATTCCCCACCAATCATCTGCATCGGGATCAGATACATGACGCAGATGAGTGGTGGGATACGTGCACAGCACGGTGCTCCAAGAGCATTTTGAATATCCATCAATGGCTCAACATGATGCAGATTTAACCTAGATTTTGATTTTAGTTTAGTGCAGAAGAAGCTGTGCAGTGTCAGCTCGACGCATTGAAATACAACGATCAACCTCGTCAAGACTATGGAATTGAGGTGATGTACAGGGTAAGTTTCAAGCATATTCTTCTCTGGAATATATAAATCAAATAATTACTCTGATGCTTTTATTTGTTTTCACAGTTTGCTGGGTTTGATCCTTTCGAGAGGTCGCCCTATTTTGGGCCCTCTTTTGATTTGGGGCAGGTGGGATAACAACCTTTTCTGATGTATTAAAAAATTTGGGATGTGAATTGCACATATTTTTCTAACATACTTTCTTGCCTATTATGTGTGATAGTTTGAACGATTTAGACGAATATTTCACCATTCTACTTATCGAGTTCTCCTTGGTCATAAGGAACGAAGGATATTGAGCAGTTTCTGGGTGAAAGAGGTACTCGACATTTAGCTGTACACCCTGCTTTTAATGTTTCAAGGTTTTGGGGTGAAAAAAACTACATTTCTACACCCGTCATGAAATAACTAACATAGATGTTAATATTTGGAAATGCGAGCAGAACAGATTCAAACAGAGACTGTGGATACAAGGATCACGTCCGGAGGAAGAAGAAGTCTTTGAATTCACTATGGTTCAGGTTAGCTGCTTTTTTCTTTTCCCCTTGTCAGTAATCAGACTGAGACATATGTGACTAAATATTGGCATGTGAAAGCAGAGGCTGGGGGGGTCCTGGGATGGATATTGGTTAACAGAGAGCCTTCTTCATGACGGCGATGGGTTCTCTGGCGGTATTGCTTACTAGTCGTGTCTCGTTTACTCCTTTCATCTATATGCTTTTGAAATTAGTAGGGGTATGTTTATACAATGAGATGTTGTAGTTATGAAAGTTCGAGACTGTCATGTAAATCTGAGTTAAATGAAGAATCTGTTAAAAGTTACTATACCGATGTTTTGAGGAGTCGGTGGTTTTTGTTTCGCTTTCCTTGTTAGTCTTTCATAATTTAACATTATTACTTCTTTAAAACTGACCTCCTTCAGGTTAGTACTGTGAAGTTGATCGAAACATTTTTCAACGATCTGGTTATTTCACTGTACACATTTTTTCTAATCACAGTCCTGATTGTGATCAGAAAGGAAAATTTTAACTTGCGTTGTTTCTTGACACGGCGGTGAGTACACAAGCACATGCTTGTCATATCTTTTAGCGATTTTCTCGGAGAAAATTTATTTCGTATTACAGTGAGTATATTTCAAACTCGTGAGTGATGGTTCATGAACCAACTATCTGTTGAAGCTGAGTATGAATTGAATTCGTAAATGATGGTGTAGGGTATTTTGCTGACAGAGTAAGAGAAAGGGGTTTGTTTGCTTTCCAAAGCTGTTTCAAATAAATTTGACTTTTTCTACTTAAATATATAAAATTACTAAGTAGATATGTTGGACAATTTTTTATTTCTTTCTTTCTAGAACTTGAAGCGCGTTTCTTTCGTCAAGTTATAGTCTGCATTCAACATCTGACTTTTCCTCACTCAAAATCACCCAAAATTCAAAGATGTCCCAAAAATGAGCGGTTCGCCGGTCAAGCAGCAGAGCGGGGCGAGGAGATCAAGCTCAACGGATGTTTTGGTAATGGATTATAACCATAAATCCAACCACGATTTTGTACTTGTAGTGTGGATGAAGTTCACAATGGCTTAGTGTTACTAATCTTGATTTCATGTACAAGCTTTTCAAATTATTTTCTATACGGATGCCAGTAAGTTTTGATCAACGAATTGTATAAGAAGAAACTCTCACATTTCATACTGTGCATCGAAATATGTACCACATATCTCGATACACGTTATGTGATTTTGATTGAACGAAGAGTCCTGATAGCAGTGATATATAGCAACAATATTGGATAAATCCTTCACATGCCGGGTTATTTTTAACATGTATTCACAAGACTTGATTATTCATTATGCCAACACAATATGGAAATACCTGTATCCTTTACTGCATGAGCCCAAATAGAAACCAGGCTAATTCGTCATGGCGAAACTCCTCCAGCGTCAGGAGAGTACTGAATCTAAAATATACCTTTTTTTTAGGTCGTCAAACATGAACAATTTCATCATCTACAGTAACTTTAATGAGGGACAAGATCATCATCTACAGTAGCTTTAGCATTTTTAAGCGCTCCTCGTGTTCAGGATCCATTTTTGGTGGCGTATAACATCCATGGAGGTCCTCCACTACATATTCCTGCAGCAAAAATAACAACCGATTATTGAGATGCTTTCCCACAGTATCGGGAAGAGCAGTGCTACACTTTATCAGCCATTGACGGCCCTGAAACAACCAGGACCGTCGGCGGCCCTCGGGATGTGTATATGCATCCAGAGGGGCCATTCAAGACCCTGTCACGGCCCTGAAGCATGTAATTTCTCTATTGGGAAAGATACTTGCCTTTGTGAGCTCCCTCTTTGTAAGGATATGATAATGCCTCTGCCAAATTCTTTGGATAGCCATCGTGGCAGCAAGGAAACCATAGGCGATACCTAGAATAGCAAAGACGATAACAAAGATGACTACCAAGGCAAAGCAAGCTTCCATGGAAGCAGGGAAACAGTCCAAGATTCCCCATCCATAGCAACAATTACGGCATCCTGCCAAGCACGGATCGTTGTTGTTGAAAGACGAGCAATGCAGTATCAGGCCGAAGAATCCCAGCAGCACGAAGAACATCAACACCCCTGCAACAATTTATCTGTCACTTGCTCAGAAGAGAAAATATCTAAAACTAATCAGTCATTGGCACATTATTTATGATGCCCTGATCACAATCCACTTCGATAATAGTTAGAGCGGGTTTAAGATTGTGAAACCCTTGAGCACAGACATAGTAGAAAATTCTTTCAATAACTAAGATATAGTACAACACTGGCAAAACCATGGTTTTAGGTTCCGGTCGGCACAGCCCGTGCCGGACGGCACGTGCCGAAAAATCTTATATTTTAATTTTTAAATTAATTTTTGAATTTTATTTTATTTTTAAAATAATAACAATTAGATATATATCGGCACGGTTCGGCACAGCATCATCGGCACGGTCGGCACGTGCCGAGATATGAGTTTACTGAAATTCGGCTCTGCACGACACTTAAAACCTTGGGCAAAACAGAGGAATGTACATAAGTTGTGACGTCCCATATTGCACTATCATGCATGATTATGCCATAACGAGCTAATGCGCTATACAAGCAACTTGTAATCTGCATTTAGTAGACATTGTTAAGTATGTTGTCATATAACAAAACAGTGACCTAAAACTTTGGTTATAAGCGGGATTAGTTGAACACGAGCACTAAAAAAAAATGAATGTTCTCACAAAGGCTAAAGGAATCATGGGTCTTACATGTTGCATATGCTTACTTTCACCTTGTTACGCATACAAAAAGTCATAAAAGATTGGCAATAGAATGGCAACACTTGGATGAGTTTCCTGATAGCTACCACAAAAACGATTTTTGTAAGGCTAATAACACGTTGGTCGTTGAAGTTTGGGGACTTAACAAATTTGTCCTTGGAGTTCAAAACTTGACAAAATCTCTAAGATCATTTTAACCTTTGGAAGAAAATTCAACATTTGAACAGAAATACAAATAAAGAATTAACTTGACAAAGCTGAAGGTACAAATTCGTCTAACCCCTACACATTAAGGAGATAACACAGAACTTTAACCTAAACTTGGGTATCTCGACAAAACTAAAAGTGAATCAGACAACACAAATCACATAAAATTTTTAAACTTGGAAAAAAAAATACCTAAGCAATAATAGAAAGGTATTGGATGTTTTGATAATATGCGGTCCCATCCGTCACTGAAGGAATTTCTGAAACTCCCATTTCTGTCCAAAATATATGCAAAGCCGCCCATCATAGCTATTACCTGCAGAATTTTTTATTCGCATGAAAACAATCGGACTTCAATAAGAATAAGACAAATGCACACCAACAAATTTGGATATCTGAATACATGACTGAGTTCAAAGTCTGTAACTAACAGCAGAACCACTCAAAATGCCAAACTATATCATGTAGAACGAAACAAATATGACATCACTCTAGAAACAATTTTTACTGTTTTATTTAAAAATTCTGGAATTACCATTATCAAATGAATTATTAGCAAGTTATTAGCCTACTATACAATCGAAAAAATGACTCGACTAAAATGAATTGGTAGAATAGCTGTTTTAGGAGTTAGCTTATACAAATATTAAACTTATAAGAAGAAAGATTACAGTAGTTCAGGATGCATAAGAAGGTCATGTGAGACAAAATGGTAGTTCCTTACAGTTTGAACAGCCACAAATACAAGAAAGACGTCTCTTGCAACAAAGAGGCGAAACTTTATTTTGCGACATGGATAATCCTCCAACATTTCTACTCGAAGATGGAACTGTGCCTTGCACGTGGTGCAATGTGAGAATGCGAATCCTTCCTGTGAGAACAAGAACTTGTGAAAAGGCTGATCTAATTCAGAACATCAAGCACAAAGAGTTTCATACAGATTTACCTAAGACAAAGGGGGGAAAAAGAAAAAAAAAACGCTAGTTCTGAAAGAAAGTATAAAAGAAGGGAACTACTCGAGCTAAAAGAACAACAGGGAGCATGCTTGACAGAATATGATAGACCGATAGAGATATTTAGCTTGATAATAACAATTCTGCCGCTTATATTTACTGAAATTTGCATTAAGAAGGATAATAATAACTCAACAAATCATATTATTAGCATTATGAGAACACTTTTACAAGATGGAGAAGCAGACATTAAAGTTGCTTAATAAAAGACACAGCAAGGTCATGTTGTCTAGTTGATATAACAACGCATAAGACGGTTTTCACTAGTTGCTTTGTTGTTCGGTGGCATCATTAATATAAACGAGTTCATTGCATCAGCCATTTCTCATGTTTTTAAAACCACATTAAGTTACTTTCTAATGATATTTTAAAAGTCCAATTTGTACATTTTTTGTTGATCTAGCCGGCATGGAGGCTTCCACACAGGAAAAATAACCACAGGTAACATCCCCAAGCTTCTATCCTCTGCAATCTGCATCTTAAGTCGCAGCAGTTTTTTAAGCTGTGTGTCAGACTGAATATAACTACATAAAGAGCAAGATATTCTGTTTCAAATATCCAGTATCCTCAATTCATTTTTTTTACTCCCTCCGATCTCTCAGTATAATTGTGTATCCAACTTCTTTGTTACTAAGTGCATAGTCACCTTCTCAACTTAATTTCTCTATAGAAATTGATTCAAATGATCGACCTCAAAAGTTTCCTTCATGCTTTAGCAAAATCTTCCCTACTTAATGCCCTGAAATTAAGTTAGTTACTTCTATATGCCTTTTGAATCTGAAGTAAACTCCAAACTTTAGGAAATGCCGGTTTCTATTTCTTAATATCAACTTGGTTACTTGCCATTTGATGTTTCTGTTTCACTTAGAAATATGCAGTTGGTTTACATAGGTGCCATAGTCATGCAGAAATTTATTGAACCGTTTCTTTCCACCAAAGTTCAATAAAACTGAGCAGATTATGTTTTAGAACGCTAATTAATCAGTTGTTAAACTAAGGAATGGAGAAAAAGGTTTCTAGGTAAGAAGCATGAACAATTCAATTTAATTCACATAAACACATGATAGCTATCTACCTGCTCTATCTAAATGTGATTGAACACGATTACCTTTACTGAACGCCAGTGGTCAAGGCATGACCGGTGCACAAACTGTTGCGTGCCTTTGCACATGCATGGCGATATCAACTCTTCTTCTGAATGAAGCAAAAGGACAGGATATTCAAATACACAACAAAGATAAAAGGAAATGAAACATCTCCAGAAATCACTTCATATGAATCTCATTTTCTACTACAATAACCCTCAATTTGTGTAGTCATATGAATAGAACGCAAATAAAGAGCAGACTGTATTACCATCATGTTAAAGAACAATAGAGTTCATAAACAATAGGGATATGATTCTTAAATTTAAAATCAACATTTAACTTAGTAATCCATGATATCATTATCATCTACATGTCTCCATATACCACAACTCAAACTATCCTATGCCTGAACACAGCCCTGGTAATCTAGCTGGGTACTACGTGCAGGCATTTTACAAAGCCCCGACCTGGGAGTCCCTACCAGAAGGTGGAATGGTCATCGTATGTGGGCTGTTGGCAATACATAGCAACAACTTAGATATAGTTGGAAAATTTAGAGAAATTCTGCTTTTTATGGATACGGTCCAATTTTTTTGGGGCCATAGTTCAGTTTTAAAACTGAAATATGGCAAATTCGAGATGAATTTCGTTGTATATTTAGTGGCAAAAACAGTTCTCTTTTCCATTACAATACCATGCCTTTGTCTAGTTATATGAATATAACTTAGATGCTAATAAAGAGAATACAGTAACACCATCATTCTGGAACACAAAAAAGTTCACAAACAATACAGAGATGGGACTAGAAATTACAATTTCGAACATTAAATAGTAATCCATGATGCCATCTATAGATCGCCATATACCCAAACTTTAATCATAATATGCTTAACCAAATCCACACCAAAATGATCTAGCTGGGTACTACGTATAAGCCTTTCGCAAAACCCTGATCTGGTGTACCGTCATGAATGAACATAGCAACAACTTATATATACTCAGAGATGTGAATAATTGTGCAACAATTTGTTCAATAAGCAGTTGGCAGATTGCGGAATAGAAAAGGGAAGCTCACCAGGCTCTCCGTCGCATTCAAGGCAAATTCGGCAGCACGCAGCGGAGTTAGAGTCGGTTTCCTCATCCTTGATCTCGTCGGAGCTCGTCGGCGGCGAAGGTGGTAAGCATGGTTCTACTTGATTCGACTTCGCGAGAAGCGGATCAGAATCGTTCAAATTTGCCTCGTCCTCTTCGTGATGCAGCTGCGGTGATGATTCTTCTCCCATCAGAAACTCTGAAATCCAACATCAAAATTAAACCTAAAAATAAAAGTAATTGAGGAATAAGAAGACGCCCAATTAGAGAATCGGAGAATTTACCTTCCGATTGTGAATTTAAGACAAGGATAGAATGATTCGAAAGCGAAGAAGAAGTGATTCGAGTCCGGCGAGGAAAGCGAAGATCGTTCCCGAGCACCCAGGATAATTATAAGCCAGATACATATACAACCCAAGTGGTATTTTAGGATCATTGGCGTCTACAAATGTAAATGTACTAATTAAGTGGCTTTAAATGCAAATTTGCAGACTAGATAATTAAAAAAAAAAAGGGTAGTAATTAAGCCTTTGTTCCTCGGATAAAATAAAATTACAGGATAAAAATTTATCCTGTAAAATTATCTAGAAATATGGGATATTAGGATAGGTTAAGTAATGAGAGTGATTTTACGATAATGATAAGTATTTATTAGCAGTTCTTATATATTATATTATTAGAGTGATTTTATTTATTCATATAGATGGATGAATAAGTCCGATAATAATATGGCTTATCGTAAATCTCCAAAATTAACAAGGGATCAAAAGAATTTGCAAAACTGCGGCTGGGTTTGTGGATATTATCCAACTCCGCCCTTGCATTGTACTTGTAGGCTTGTAGCGCAAGCAGACTCGCACTAATTTGTTTGACTATTCTTTAACAGATCATTTCAATTCGCAGGGACCCAATATTAGCAGGCTAAATTATGAGGCATCACTTATGAAATAAGACCAAACTACATGGCCGGATAGACTTTTACTTATAGGCCCGAAATTGACAATAAATTAGTATTTAAGCCGGACTTTATCCGAACAAGGACGGCGAATGGTAGGGTGCCCACGACGGATTCCCGCGGTTTTAGTAGTTCATCTAATGTGGAGCTTATTTCACGAAACAGCGTGCAGCGCCTCTATCTACGGTTCATCTGTTCCTCGGGATTGATAAAACACAATCTACGCACAGCATGTTGTCTTAATCGCTGGATCCAATCAGACTAAGACTTTTATTTTATCTCAACGTAGATGACCCGGTTGTAGACTAAAATAGAGAAATGTATATTTATTATTTATTAACACGCTCTGACAAAAAAAAAAAAAAGAAAAAAAGAAAAGAAAAAAGATTTTGCCATGAATTTCAGGTAACATGACGCTATAAATACAGTTAATCTAAGTAAATAGTGATTAAATTAGCAGTGTTCATGCAACATCATTTCTATACATATGTAAAATAAAAATAATTTTTTAATTTGTATTTTTGGCACTCTTAATTAGTTAGTTATAATTTATAAATCATGTCGAACATTTAATTTTTTCTTAGCATTAAAGAGTATATGTCTTTTTATATTCTTTGATGATTTATATTAGAATATATGTGTCTTTTCAAATACTTTAATTAAAATAAGATACATTTGAAAAAATAAAACATCACCAAATACTATTTATAATTTATTTATTATTTATGATTTACCTTTTTTTGCATTTTGATTTTACCATTTAATATATTTATAACACGTTTTAATGAGTTTGACACTTTCGACGCATTGATATTACATCTTTGGTGTCAACTTTTTAACATTTTAGTGTGAATTTTTGACACATTAGTATTAAAAAATAATTCTAAAACACATTCTTGATTATTTAAGATACTCTCTTGATGACTTTTGGTACTTTATTTTAAAGAACTTAAATGTAAATTTTTTGATTTAAATGTAAAGATTCTTTACAAGCTTATCTAAGTGCAATATGTTTAGATATTTAAACCTCAGTGCAAGTCTCCCTTTTTTTTTTATCTTGAGTTTGAATTCTATTATACCTCTCGATCGGAAACGGTATATGATAAGATAAAATTCATTCCAACCAAATATTGCTGAAATTCAAATTTCTGATCTATCTTCCATGAGGAGCAAATCATGATCTTCTCACAACATCTGATCGCGCTAACCAACTGAGTCAATACTATTTGGTATATTGTTGGAGTTTATGTAGTAAGGACTAAAGATGTCAAAAAACCTTTTCATATCTTCTAATTCTTACACACAATTTGTCAATTCTTAACTTTTATTCTAATTTCTCAATTCAATATTTTTAATATATACACTATAGTTATCTATTCTCTAATAGTTTATTTTTCGATATTTTAGTTTTTTTTTTATCAAAGTAAAATATTAGTTTTATATAAACAACTCATATAATTTGAAACATACGGTACTAATTTTATATATTCTTATTTATTTATTTATTTATCTTTTTTTTTCTTTTTGTTTGTTTTTTTCTGGCGGGCGGGCCCACAAGCCGAGCCATCGTCCCGGCCTGTATTATGATACGTGCGGGCAGGCGGGCGTCCTGCGTTCAGCCGTGCGGACAACTGAAAGTGAAACGGTGAATGAGACCTGCATGGGCTGTTATATATTGCTTAGGCTGAAATGGGCCAGTAACATGCTGGTGATCACTTGGGCGGCCCATGTCCCAACCTGTAGGTTTGCAGTATCCGACAGCAAGCTGGGCCATTATTTTCCTCAGAAAATTAATCAGGAAATTTTTGTCTTGGTACTCTTTTTTTGCACTTTTACATTTTCATTAAAAAAAATCTCGTCATATATGCCGATAAATAGCCCATATTGAAACCACTGAGGGATTCTCTGTGAATCCCTTTCCTCCCAATGGAGAGGAACTTTAGAAAGCTCGAATATGGATACAAAAATACAATATAATATAGAAACGAAATATAATATTTTTTTAAAAATTAAATAAAAATATAGTTCGGACACGATAAAAAAAAATATAAATAAAAAAAAAAACTTATAGTAAATATTTGAACATATAAAAATATAAAAATATTTAATAATAAAGTCTAGAAATAATATAATATTTCACGTCTTTTAGATTAAATTTAAATAGTAAGAATTTAATTATATCAACAAAAATAAAAATAAAGTAATATTTAAATATATTACTAAATTATATTACTTACCACTATATACTACGCTTCTCTCAAAATTTTTTTAAAAAAAGTTACAAAACAAATAATATAAATACGGATATACATGTTGAACACTCTTGTCTGGCGTGTACGGTACATGTGTTCGATTTTTTTTTTTTCAAACACATCTCCGACATGTCATGACGTGTCCATGAAGTGTTGCTATCGGATACTATACGTAATAGAATTTCGATGTGTCTGTGCTTCCTCGAGAGGGATCGACTGTGCCATCTTAGTGGGTTCATAGATCCTTAATTGCTTGCTTTTCAGCTCCTTAAGGTACCATTCAAGTTTCCATGCATTTTGATGGCGTTCATGTTACATCATTTCTGCAGTATTGGATTAAATTGCTCACCAAGTGTTTGGTTTTTTGCCGTGTGACCTCTCCAAATATAGGGTTCATATATGTTCGTATATTCGTGTGTTTTAAATATTATTTATTCAGGCTAAGGATCTAAGAGAACAGTCTTCATGTGTGACTTCCGTAATTATTTTAAAGAAAATTACTATCATTCCTCCTCAAACTATAAAACTTACTAATCAACCCCTCCCCCATCACATCTCCATCACATCAACCATCATTACCAATTTCAACTGTATTCGGACAAAAATACCCCTAACTATTTGGATACCGAGGTCATCTATTTAGAAGTATTTTTTGAAAAAATTTTGAACATGAAAGTTGTAGATCTCGCCGAGATCTACAACTTTCATGTTCAAATTTTTTTCAAAAAATACTTTTAAATAGATGTTTTTGATATCCGAACTGTTTTCAGCGGATTTCGGACCGAGGTCTACACTTTGGACCCCAAAAACACATATTTAGAAGCATTTTTTGGAAAAATTTTCAACATGAAAGTTGTAGATCTCGTCGAGATCTACAATTTTCATGTTGAAGTTTTTCCAAAAATACTTCTAAATAGGTGTTTTCGATATCCGAACTGATAATACATACGATGATATTTTCGTCCGAAATTTTTTGAAACAGTAAATGGGGGGCCAATAAGTAATAGGGGGGGCTGATAAGTGAAAATAAAAGTATAGGGGGGCTGATAAGTAAATCCCCCATTATTTTATTGTACATGATTGTCTGTTTTTATTATAAAAAAAAAAAAGGGAAAATTGCGTTTCAGCCCCCCCGTTTCTCAAAATTGACTTTTAAGCCCCCCGAAACGCGTTTTCCCGCCGACGTGGACGCGCGCGCGCGCCGCCACGTGGCGTTTCGGGGGCTGAAACGCGCGACCCCGAACTTAGGGGGGCTGAAACGCAATTTCCCTAAAAAAAAATGATTGTCTGTTTGATCTATTAAAAATATTATTAAATTACAAATCTAGGTACACTGATTAGTCCATGTTGACTGATCATGATCTATTATCTCGACGAAAAGATCGCTCAGAATTTGAACTGATCACTGAACCAATAGTTTTCATGGATCTCTTGACCTTAACCTGCTATTAGCTCATCTTTTTTGTTTTCTTTTTCTTTTTCCTTTTCACTCTTTGACAAAGTCTCATGCAGCGCATGCCGTCCGTTTTTGTTTATCACCGACTTTGACTTTTTATTACACATCCGCTTGCGGGGGAGCCGGCTCCTCTGGTGCGTTCGCACCAGGGTGTAGAAAATCCGGCGGCCGAGATCGCACCACATCAGCAATTATGGATTACGAGACATCAGATAAAATTTTCGTTCGCTTATTTGATCTATTTTTAGGTGTTTTTAGGAAAAATTTTGAACTACAAAGTTGTAGATTTTGATGTGATCTACAAATTGTAGTTAAAATTTTTTTTCAAAAAATGTCAAACGGTATGCCAAAAAGATAATCATAATTTTTCTAAAAGATAGGTCAAAAAGATAATCAAAATCTACAACTTTGTAGTTCAAAGTTTTTCCTAAAAACACCTAAAAATATGTCAAATAAGCGAACGAAAATTTTATCTGATGTCTCGTGATCCGTAATCGCTGACGTGGCACGATCTCGGCCGCTCAAAAGCCTACACCCTGGTGCTAACGCACCAGGGGAGCCGGCTCCGCTTGCGGGTCAAGTGGTATGACTTGTGTATCAGAAAATGCATATTATATATTCAAAACCCACAAACAATCCTAAAAATAAAATAATAATGCCAGTGAGTTTCTAGCTATGATTGTTAATACGGTAGTTACGCAGTACGTCATTACTTCATGTGGCTCGGGACATATATCAAGTCGGAGTTTTACTTCTTTAGTGCGATTCCGATTCAATATGGACTGATAGGTCATGGTTCTAAATCGGAAGTTAGACCGAGAAGACTTTTTTATTACACACCCAATCTGATAAATAGCATGTTTGTTAAGAAAAAAGACTTTGTTTTTCTGATCAGTTATCTTAAGAAAAAAGACTTTTTTATTACGCACCCAATCTGATAAATAGTATGTCTGTTAATCTGATCAGTCAATATACTACCTTTTTGTTCCATGCATGAAGATCTCCATGAGAAACAGTGTTCAATTTAGCTGGTTGGATTTGTTCTTCCTTGTATTGATTTCAAGTTCTGCTACCTCCTCCAGCTCACAACATAAAGAAACAGATGATGATAAGCTGGCCTTGTTGGCCTTCAAAGATGGGATCACCAGCGACCCCTTCGGCGTTATGAGTACTTGGAATAACACGATCCCACTTTGCGGCTGGCACGGAGTTGTATGTAGCACCAAGCACTCACAAAAGATTCTGGAACTGAATCTCACCTCGAGCGGCCTTTCAGGTACCATCTCCTCTGCCATTGGCAACCTCACCTTTCTTCGAACACTTGATCTCAGAGAGAATAATTTCTACGGTGAGATACCATCACAGATGGGACGCTTGCGCAGGCTCAAGAACATTCGCCTGTCGTATAACTCTCTGCATGGCTCCATTCCTGCAAACTTTAGCTCGTGTTCGAATCTCATGCATATGAACTTCAGTGGCAACTGGCTATCCGGATCAATTCCTTCTGAGTTCGGTAGCTTAAAGTTACTCGAATACTTTAGCGTTGCTAATAACAGCCTAATCGGAGCTATCCCGCCTTCTTTCGGGAACCTCTCTTCATTACTACACTTGGATGTTGGCATCAACCACCTTCACGGAACCATCCCTGAGGAGTTTGTGAGGCTTGAAAAACTGGTTTACTTCAACGTGAACACTAACATGCTTCAGGGTAGAATCCCATTGCCTCTTTTCAATATATCTTCTCTCGGGTATATCATCGTCGCGGAAAATGATCTTCACGGGAGCATCCCTGCAACGATCGGCATCACTCTTCCCAACCTCACGTATCTTCTGATCGGAGGCAACAAATTCAATGGACCTGTACCTGTTTCACTATCAAATGCCACAAAACTTACTTTGATGGATCTTTCTTCTAATATTTTTACCGGGACAGTACAAGCTGATTTCGGAAGATTACAGAGTCTTAGATTTTTTAACCTGGGCGATAACAAGCTTGATGCACGCAATGCTGACGAATGGAAGTTTTTCGATTCCTTAGCAAATTGTACTCGGCTCGAGTTCGTAGGCCTCAATGATAACCAGCTGGGAGGTGTGCTACCTGAGTCTATTGCCAACTTTACCACACAGATTACAGGCATATACATGTTCAGAAATCACATAACGGGTAGTATACCGAGGGGAATCGAGAACTTGTTCAATTTGGATACACTAGCTATAGGTAGCAATCTTCTCTCAGGATTTATTCCAGTAGAAATCGGAAAGCTTAGCAAATTACTGAAACTGAATCTATCTAACAACACAATCGAAGGTAACATTCCGTCCTCCTTGGGCAACTTGAGCCTGCTTATCTTTCTTGATTTATCGATGAATCAACTCGATGGTATTATTCCGTCGAGCTTAGGAAACCTTCAAAGGCTAAATGTATTGGACCTCTCCAATAATGATCTAAATGGTAGCATTCCGGAAGAACTTCTCAGAATCTCTTCCTTGTCTCGGGCGTTGGATTTGTCTTCAAACTCCCTCTCTGGACCTCTCCCAAGTGTCGGCGCCTTGAAAATCCTTGTAATACTTTATCTCGGCGGTAACAAACTGTCTGGTAAAATCACGACTGAACTTACGAATTGCGAAGCATTGCAGTTCTTAAGCCTGGCTAATAACAATTTTGAGGGAGTCATTCCACCATCATTGGGCAACCTGAAAGGCCTAGAATTCCTCGGTATTTCGGCAAATAATCTAACAGGTCCCATTCCTGAAACTCTACAGAACCTACCTTTTTTGTACCATTTGAATTTGTCTTTCAACAACCTGGAAGGCCCCGTTCCCATGATGGGAGTGTTCAAAAATGCTTCAGGCCTGGTGCTCTCTGGAAACAGTAGACTGTGTGGGGGAATTCCAGAACTTCACCTGCCTGCATGCTCTAATTCAGTAGAGAAGCATAAGCATTTATGGTTGAATATCACGATTCCTACTGCACTTATTTTTGCTACCTTGGTAATATTTTGCTTGGTCATGCTGTATAGAAAATTTGAACCACCACATTTAAATACATTCTTGGGAGATAAATTTCCTAAAATTTCCTACAGAGAAATAGTCAAAGCAACGGATCATTTTTCTTCCGCCAATCTAATTGGCGAAGGGAAGTACAGTTCAGTGTACAAAGGGCGGACCTTGGCTCTCAACGGCGGCAACCTAGTAGCCGTGAAAGTACTGAACCTTCAAGTTCGAGGATCATCGAAGAGTTTCTATACAGAATGCAAAGCCCTTCGGAGTGTCAGACATCGCAACCTCCTCAAGATTCTAACGGCGTGCTCAAGCTTGGATGCAGGTGGTAATGAATTTAAAGCACTCGTTTTCGAATATATGCCAAATGGCAGCTTGGAGAAATGGTTGCATCCACAACTAAATTTAATTCAGGATAGCTATGGCTTCTTAAGTCTTTTTGAAAGGTTGAAAATCGCGATAGATATTGCCAGAGCACTGGAGTATCTACATCACAACTGCCAACCACCGATAGTGCACTGTGATCTTAAGCCCGTCAATGTTTTACTTGACGACGATATGGTAGCTCATGTTGCAGATTTTGGTCTTGCAAAACTTCTCTCTCCTATGACAAGTGTGCCTTTTGATAATGCAAGCAGCTATGGTGCAATAAGAGGTACAATTGGGTATCTTGCTCCAGGTATTATTTTTGTTCTCGTTAGAATATATAAGATATTCATGTTAAGGTTGTTACAATAATTATAGATATATTATATTTAGATATTATAATATTGAGAAAGCATGTTATTTTGTATTTCTAGAGCATTTAAGCATTTAATACTACAAAAATTCATGTATGCAGAGTACGGAGCAGGTGGAGAACCGTCTACGGCAGGTGATTGCTACAGCTATGGCATCCTACTCTTGGAGATGATCACCGGAAGAAGGCCTGTGAACGATATGTTCAGAGATGGTTTAACTCTTTACAGCTTTGTGGAGATGAATGCTTCTCCTGATTTCATTACGAAGGTAGCAGATCCTTCACTTTTAATGCTGCATGGCGATGCACGCATATCTCGAGATAGTAGTGATCAAGTGAAAAAATTAGCAGAATGTTTGCTTTCAATAGTAGAAGTTGGTCTCCATTGCTCCCATCAGGAACCTGTTGAGAGGCCAAGCATGGTAACAGTAGCAAACAAGCTGCAGGCAACCATGGACAAGTACTTTAGTAGCAGCAAGGCTCAAGCTTAATGCATGGTTTCGGTCATACGATCGATAACAGCAATCATTTTTTTTTTTTTTTGGATTTATTTTTCTTGTTATATGAAGAAGCCTCATGTGTAATAGTAATGCTTCAGGGATGAGATAGAGCAAATTTTCCCTGTAAGAAATTGATGTCTCCTCTGTTTTCTTGACTTCTTGTGTATATATATATATATATATATATATATATATATAGAGAGAGAGAGAGAGAGAGAGAGAGAGGCTATTTTCTGGTCGACCTGAGAATAGTCTCGCTCAGGTCAAATTTTGACCGTCGGATCGTTACAATTAGATGGCTGGGATCATGCTCGTGTTTAGGAAGTAGAAAGTTGCTAGCGACTTTTACAAAAATCGCTAACGACTTTCATCCTAAAACACGTGTTCTCTTTCAGCCGTCGGATCGTAATGATCTAACTGTCAAAATTCGACCTGAACGCGACTATTTTCAGCTCGACCGAGAATTACATATCTCTTCTGCCTCTCTATTTACCACGTTCATCCTTATTGTTTACTCTTCCATCTAGGCATATGATCCCTTTAGGGCATCTGACCTCATCATTATTTTATTTATTTTTATTGTTTTAGAGAAATATCGTGGCGGATTTCATATTTTATGTACCACAATCTTCGTATTTTATCATAGCACTTCGTTAAGAAAGAAATACCGTAACGGCTTCAAATTTTCGTCGGAAGTAAATCCGACTAACAGTCTAATATATGTATTTTTTTAGAAATAAATACAGGTATATTATAAAATTTAAACTTACATACTAATTTTGTTCTAAATTCTTCACGTAGAATAACATGAATTCTCCATATATAATTTTTCCAATTTATGCTATTTTTGTTTATTTAATCCTATTGAAAAAAGCTAAAAAAGGATGATACGTAATTAGAAAGTATACATTCCTTATTACAAAATAGGAGATACAATAAAAGAGATCCAACATACTGGGTCTAATGCAAAGAAATCTAAATAGATAAAATGAATATTCTATATATGAGGATGAAATTCTTATGCACTCAATCTTCATCCAAACCATACATTAAGATTCGAAAAAAGAAAAATAGCACTCATTGAGAACTTGATAGCCCCGATATAATTTAAACCATACTCGTTACATCGAGATATGTACCATCAGATTCTCATATAACGGATGTGATTTGATTATATCAAAATTTGCAAGTATTCCTCATGGTAGCAGTACTATTAGAAAAAAAAAATTCTTTAGTTAAAAAAGTTGATTCAAATATATTCGATTGTTAAATGATTTCAATATATGGTATATAGTTCAGATTGTATTAGAACTTCTAATAGTTCATGATAAATAATAGTGCTTATAAAAAAGTACTCCAAATATAATATATTTACGATAATGTTCTCTTTAATATGTAATGAGAAATCAATTATTCATATAAAGATAACGTCCAAAATAAGAGAATTTATGTTGACATTGCTTACTATTCCATCGAGAAAATCTTAGTTTTCTTTATAGACGAAAATGAAAAGAGGGATTTAAAATGTTGCTCTTAATAACAACATATTAAATGTAAATTCTTATTTATATATCTTATATATAAGTTATATTATTTAATACTTAAATGTTTAAATAAATAGTTGTATACCGCAAGAAAAAGAAAAGCCAAGCTAACCCCTCTCTAATAGACTAATACCACCTAAACAAGCCATTATTTTCCCAAGCGTGGCAGCAAAGCTATTCTTGGAAACACTTGCTGTCGCCAGCAGGACCACGATACCGTTTATTTTACCATCAACGGCTGAAACTCGATGCAGATCGATCCGTCGTACCACGATCGGACGGCCGATACAGATTATGTGTCCGGACTTGAAACTCTCGCCAAACTCGATTAATTTACGACTTCATATCCGTACAATATATTCCCCTGATCCTCTATTTTCCAATTTCACGAACACGGTAAAATATTGACTCCCCTATTAAGAAGAAGATCAAGCGAGAGAGAATCTTGAATTCAATCGATCTTGAACAAGCGAGAGGTGAATGAATACGTACTAGCTTCTTTTTTTCTCTTTTTTTTAATGTATCTTAATTTATTTTTTTTAGATATTGTTTTTTGGCACAAATATTCTCTTGTAATTTCTTATGATTATCCGAAATTTGATTGTGTTGTTTTCGTATTAGTTAAGTTTTACTGATCGTTGAATTTTGATCAGGATCACTGTTGTCGATATTACATTGTGGAGGATTTTTTTTTGCCGTTCTATGCACTAACTAGATAATAGTAAGCATGATTTTAGTTTGATTATCGTGATAAAAAAGTTGATTTCTAATCAATTAGGGTTTCGTCGATCCGTTTGTCATTCTAACTTGATGCTGATGTAAGACTTTGAACAATTGGACTTGATGTTGTTCCCATTGTTGTTCTATTATTTTGTGATTGATGCACTTCATGTTGTATGCCTCATTGAACTGTGGAGTCATTATATTGAGTTGCTCCAATGAATTCATTTCGTACGGAGCCTTTTTTTGCATTAATGACAATTGTAGGATGAAGCTTATTTTTGTATGAATGGCTTTGTATTTGATGTTGCAGCTGTATGGTTTTTGTTTGTAGTTGGTCTGCATATTAGATACAGTGGGTATTTTCTTTCAATTGCATATAATAGGATGGACAGAACTATTAAGTTCCTCACTCATTGTTTTAATTTTCTGATGAATTCATTAGCACGGGTTCAATAGAAAAGTGTTGTAAATATCTCTAAATTTTAATGCTTCAATTCATATTGGCTGTGCAGAATTTGAGATTCAGAAGCTACAATGACTAGGTTCAAGAAAGGGAGCAAGGTAGAGGTGTTGGATCAGCAGGAGGTTCCTTCTGGATCGTGGCGTTCTGCACAGATTGTTTTTGGAAACGGACACACATATCATGTTCAATATGATGGCTACTTGCCCATTGTCGGTGGAACTGTTGAAAGAGTTCCAAGAAAGGCGATTCGGCCGTGTCCTCCTGTAGTGAAATCCCGAATGAGTTGGGTGCCCCGTGATGTTATCGAAGTTTTTGAGAATGGCTTGTGGAAGGTTGCACAAATTTCAAGGATTGTTGGTGGTGGTTATTTCTTTGTTAGACTCATTGATTCTTCTCGGCAGTTCCGTGCTCATGGATCTGACATTAGGCTGAGACATACTTGGAAGGACAACAAATGGATTGTTCTCCGACAGGTAAAAAATGATATTCATCATTTGTTTCGTTGCTGTCACTTATTTCTTTCCTGGGTAATGTTTGGTGTAAAGCTAATATTACTGCTTATGCTGCATGTTATGCTCATAAAATTTCGTAGTTGCTATTTATACGTTTAGAGCGTATTTCATTTAAAGCAAGTTTGTTTCTCTTATAACAAGTAGGTCTGTAATCCATGCAAGTTCACATTTTATTTAGTTGTCTTGCTTCTCATAAATTTGTTATTGTTTATCAGGATTGGGGAAATTGCGCAGGCAAGAAGATGGATATGCCGTCAGAAGAAAGCAACTGGTTCCTTGAAGGGTCCCAACAATGCGTTGAGCTCAATCAGTGTGCGGGGCAGCATGATGCGTATTTTGAGGAGCCTTCTCATGGCTGTTTGAAGAGAAGAATGGAGATCCACCATGTGGGTGGCAGGAGGAAGAAAGCTGCCAGGCAAGAACACTATGACCAGGAGGTTGCTGTGCTTGCATCTAGGTCTCTTCAAAAGGTAGATGCTGTTGCTTCCCCACAAACAATGATGGGTGAAAAATACATGCATGCTTCCTTTAGTAACAGACCTGGGTATTCTGAATTGGACACCTGGAGGGCTAATGATAAATTCTTAAGTCTAAACAATGATTGTGCTGAAAGTATCTCATCCTCTGTTGGTAGTTGTAGCACTAGTGGTAGTCCGTATAGATTGCCACACTATCTCGTAACTCAATGTAGTGGTGAGGATATGAATAGTTACTCTAGTGATGGTCAATCTTGTTCTGGGTCTGTAGAAGAGCCTTCTCTTGCTAGAAGAGAGGCATCAGCGAAGGATATTCATGAACTAGAGCTTCATGCATACCGCACTACTATGGCCGCATTATATGCTTCTGGCCCCATAAGTTGGGAGCAGGAAGCTTTACTAACTAACCTTCGCCTTACTCTCCACATATCAAATGATGACCACTTGAGGGAGATTAAGTATTTAGTTTCTTCAGAAATGAGGACGTCTTAGATGACATGAAGAGCAACCCCCTTTAACTTTAGGGCCGTAGGTCTGCTCCTTCGTATTTTTCTCTGCATTGTAAAGTGGGAAATCTCATGTGAATTCTGAAAGAAGTTCTATAATGTATATACTTTTTAGCAATGAAATTCTTCTCTGAAGTGTTAACAGTTCGATTTGCATCCTTTCCCCCACATTTGGTTATGTAGCCTTCAATAAGCTGTTTATACAAATTGTAAGCTTAGCCTGTTATATATCTTGCTTTTGGTATGGATTCGTTGATGTGTTTGTTTATTTCATAGTAATTAGTCCTACGCTGGTTGATGCCGCTTTTTTATATTGTAACAAAAGCGTTTATTTGGACCTTGGATTTTAACTATTATGGGTAACTTGTGGGATATGTTTTGTGGAGAAAATTATTTTACGTTATGATTGATCTGTGTTGTAAACAATTGTTGTAAATGAATCAAAGTGTATAGACGGGAAGTTCTGTAAGTTCTCAATAACTGCTCAAGTGTATGGATGGGAAGTTCTGTATGTTCTCAATAATGCTGATATTGCTATTACTGAGTATATGTTCATGTTGCTGTATTTTATCTTTCCTTTGGGCACTTTTGTTGTGGTAGTGAACTTCCAGTGGATACTTGATACCTTTGATGCATTTTTCAGTGCGAGTATTGGAGGCTTGCAAAGCTTGCTTCCAAAGGTCCAAGATGACAAGTGGGTTTGTCACCGGTTTTTCGACTCAGATACTGTGACAATATTTAATCTGATTCTTACAGATTAGTCAGTATGTTGTCCACGTGGCTTTCTTAGTTTCTCTAAATTTCTTCTATAATAGGTGTGTTTACGTTTGTTCACGGTTGTGATTTCCCTGCAGATCGGCAGAGAATCCGATGATGAATTCTGTATGTAAGCTGTTAAATCAGTGGCCTTTATTTCTGATGGTTTCTGTCTTTATCATCATTCCGCATGACTAAATGAGATGTGCATATGATGAGATTGTTGGTGGGGTATGACAACAATCTACGAATGGTGATTAATATGCAATCTGCTTAGAGCTTTGAAGAAGGTATTTGCTATTCTTGAAATAGAAAATCTAAATGACTGGTTACTCTGTACTTATAAGATAAATACTCGTTAAACTTGGGGAAAAAAAACTGCCATACTGCTTAGCTGTTTGATATCGTCTTGAAGTCTTTTGTCCATTCTTTTCTTATCTTTGAAGCAGGTAACTTGCTATTCGAAGAAGTAATTGTGTCTGTAGTTTGACTAGCTTATAGTTGCTTATATAGAAATTTGTACGGATTGGCAATGATGTGGATGGACATCTATCTATCGGCACTGGAGTGGCTGAACATGTGTTTGGTTAATCAAGATGGGAGGTCACGTCACCTTTTGTCAGTCAACTTCCTTTACATTACATGAACACTTTGATATTGTGCTCTTTTAGATTATTCTTAGGGATATAATAGATGGTTAGTTAGGTTACTTATTGTTTAATTTTTTAAGGTTTTTGAGTTTGAGCTTTAATGAACTACTTTGTGGATCCGAGTAGTAATCTTTCTTTGGCTCCTTTTCGTATATGCTTTGGCAGCCTTGAGGATGATCTATTAAGTCAGTCTAGTCCAGCGAAGAGGATCATCTACAAGGTGCTCTAACATAAAGTATTTTCTTGTGGTGCTCTTCCAGTGAACTTCTGCAGCTTCTGCTGTGGCTGAATAGCTCCAAGTCATTTGGCTTTGCAGATCATATTCTTCTCGTAAGTGCCCTGTCTGTTCCTTTACTATCTGAATATACTTTTTTGTTTTTTTATGGTTACAGTTTCTGAGATCATTAGAGATACAAGTCTAGGTGCTGCAACGTGCATCTTCAAATTTTCAAATATGATTAAACTTGTTATTTCTGGCAGCATATAATGACAATTTTGTTCATTCCCTGCGATTATTCCTTTTCTTACTATCACAATCTTGTTTTGCTTGTTCTTGTTATTACCTCTCTCTTGTAGACGAAGGAAATGATACTTATTTAATACTGTATCACATTGTACCAGTAATGACAAAGCAATTTATATTACTTCTCTTTCTTGTTGGATTTTCGTTTTTATTTCCTATGCCTTCTCCTACGGCACAATGCAGTAAGTTCTGTAGATTTGGGTACACTCACGTTGCTTGCAGTCTGTTCCTGCTGGGAGCACTTGCTGTGTGTTGCAACGGGAAGCACGATATTGGTGTTCAAGATTTTAGATTTTCTCTGGCATTGACCACCTCATTTGCAAGTCTCTTGTTCTCTCCTGCATTTTTGTCGTAGAAGTAACCTCTTCATGTGGGTAGTAGAACTACTCCATGTCTGGACCCGATTAAAGGGTGGTTAAATCGATTTGGACACATTTTGCTTTGGCGATATAACAGAATTAACCCGCCTAGTTGTATATTTTCTGGCATTCAACACTTCCTATTACTCAGTTCACTCGCCATTCAATTCCTTATCCTTCCCAAGCCTATGTACTCAGTAATCAAGTAAATGCTTATTTACTTAACTGCTCCCCTTTAAACTAACTTAACACTTCAACTGCATTATAAGGTGATAAATGGTGGTTAGAAATTATTAAACGTCCTTAACCATTGCCTTAAGGGATAAATTTGAACAAAATTATAGGGTCCGGATTTGTGCTAAATGATAAATAGTGTACTATATAAGATAAATGGATTTGAGCAACAACAACATCATCAACGACCTAGCAATAAATTTGGAAGTTAGATCAAGTATATGTGGACATTGTCATGTGGTGGGGCATGTGAAAGAGAGCTGAGTTGGATTCTGGTTTCTGACCCCTCTCTGTCACTACTCGCTACGATGGTTCGTTTAATATGCGCATTTATATCCCTTCTGAATCTGAATCTGAATCTGATTGAATGAACACAAGCATTCATGCGCATTTACATCTCAGTGTTGGTATTTATTCATTCATTCGAATATCTTCGCTTTGTTAATTTTCTAGTTAAAATGAGTGGCTTTCTTCGTTCGGTTCTCATCTCCCGCTGTAGCTAATAAAGATTTATGAATTTATTGGTGGTGCCGGCTGCTGGTCGAAAGCCCACACAAATAATCCCCACTTGGCTTTTCGTGGAGCTTCTCAACCTGGAATTTGTTTGCGCCTGAATCATCCCAATGATTGGCTTTGGATACAATTTTTGAATTTTTTTTTAATTATCGTAAAAATTGCAATGATCGTGATATATAAAATCAATGTAATGCCGATCTATATGCCACGAAGTGATGAGTTATAGTCTTTAGACTTGTTCATTTTCATAAAAAATATCTGATCTATTAATCCAACCTTATAGAATCATATGCGGAATTTTGCGCAATGGGACAAGAACTTGTATGGTGCTCATAATTTATAAAAGATTAAGTCAGTTACTAACAGTATTTCGTATTGGTCAATTTGGTTAGCAGAACTGAATGTTGGAAGGTGATAACGGTCTGTTCCTTATAAAAAAAAATAGGATGGGGTTTGAATTTCATGAAATTTGAATTAGAATTATCTTCCATGGATATAACTTAGTACTCACACATCAAAAAAAAAAAAAGAAAAAAAAATCAGCTACCAAGAGAAAAAGAAAGTAGAAGATTGAGGTGTAATGGTACAAAACAAATATGGAATTATAAGAGTTACAGACACATCTCTTGGTTGTGCTGCAGCAATAAAGGTTTCTGCGGCGAGCGCACGCCAAGCTGCCGCGCCAAAGGGACGCCAAGCTGCCGTGCCAAAGGAACAACCCTCCTCCGATGGCCGCCGGAGATCGAGATCGACCGAGACCCGATGTCATAATATATCGCTAAAAATATTATGTGATAATCTCGTACAGCTAAGCCTGGTTATGAGCCCCAAAATACAGCAAGCTGTAACCAACCAACCAACCTTCTTCCTCCTTGATCAACGAGAAAGACACACACACACACTCTTCCTATTTTAATTAATAATATTATAATATCAAATTTTATAAATATTAGGATTTTTTTGGGGACATGTGGGGGCCTTATAATCAGTTGTTACATGATCAGACTCTTTCTATTTGCTATAGTTATTCTAAACCTAGATTACCAAGCCTTGTCATTTCTACAGATGTGTTCTTTTATAAAATAAGAAACGGAATAAAGCAATTTGGTCTTTTTATTTCTAATCTGTTCAAAGAACATGTGATAAATCTTGCTGGGAGTAAGAAAAGAAGACATAATAGAATATTTACCCTCGTATTCCTAATTTTATTGTATTATTTTCAAAAGGTGCTGCAATACATAATAGAGAGGTCTGATCTTGCCAAATATACAATGATTACCAAAAAAAAAAAATACTGTTATGCAATACTATAATGTTTTTCCTATAGAATTGAATTTAAAGCGCTAATATATAATTAAACAACAAATATTATAATAAAATAATAATGATAATGAATATGGAGCATGGGAATATGGGAAGGGGACCAATAAAGATTTAGAGACATTGGCCCAAGAAAATAGAAAGGGCCTCTTGGCTCCTACCTCAACCTAAGGACACTGTCCATTGATCTAATTTAATATTTTTAAGGTTGTTTCAGATTCAAGATCAGAATATCACTATTTAATATATTTTTTAATGTTTATTTAGGTAATAATGTTTTTTTTTTATCCAAACCTTGTTAGAAAATTTTAAATTATAATATGGCCAAAAATAGGGAATAAACCTTTTAAAACTTCATACTCAAATTGAGCAAAATGTAAGTAAATCCGTGTTACTGCAACGTTCCTATACGTGCACTTAAGAATGTGGCAGGTGTTCTATTATAGAAGGTTCGTATTTCATTCCAAAAGAGGTGGACATGTCTCATAGCGTGTGTTTATCTGTTATAATAGTCGTTGTCAAGTTAGAGACCACGATAATCTCACAAAAAAAAACTCAATATTTTCAATTTGAAGTTGTTGTGATGTGGAAAGGGACAAGATTAATATTAAGTTTCTAAATTCTGGGCAGCACGCAACGTGCCGCCCGAAACGTCTCAGAGCCGGCACAGTTTATTTATTTATTTATTTTTTAACAGTAGTTCATATTCCTCACTTTTGCGAGGAAGATGCGCCGGTTGCGCCGGTGGGCACGACTTTTTTTTTTGTCGTAACCGGCGCAACTTAAGTGGTCACGCGTGACCACTTAGTTTTTTTTTTAATTAAAAATTTTAAAATACTTTTTAAATTATAATTAAATATATATAAATAATATTTTATTATCGGCAGGTCGGCATGGCACGGTCCGCACGTATCGAATTTAAAATTTATCGAAGCTCGGCACAAAATGGCATTTAGAACCTTAAGTAATATACAGCTGCATCCAAGAAAGTTGCCTCAGCGGCAAGCATGGATGATGGATCTTCCATGAATGAGATAATTTTCTACTTTTCTAATTTTCTAATTTTTTAGGGAATCGGAAATAAAATTTGGCAATTAATTTCGAAACTTATATTAATGCAGCACACTATGAAGTGCTCATGTGGATCTTCCAAGAGCCGATATGCCGCAATTATTCCTAGTTAATTTATATCTCATATCTATCTTCTCAATGCAAGAAGCTCAAAGAAGGTCTACAGCTACAAAGCCTAATGAAAAAGTACCATGCATGCCACAAAAAAATGTTCCATAAAGCAAGGAGAGTAATCCTAACTTTGACACATAGGATTGGTGAGTTTAAAATATGAAAATATGTACAAAACTCATTGTTAAACACATCAATTTCTCATCTTTTGATGCTTATCGTCGTGCTGATGGAGGGTCTAATGATCACATAATGGGACCTTAAAGCTAGCATACATAGCTATGCATGTTAATAATACGTTACGGTACCAACCAGTATTGACCTATTTAGTCAGCACGGCTCGTGCGGGAGGCGACCATGTTCTTCTTTACGAGGAATAGGTCATGAATTTGAATTCAGTAACATTTGGTTATGAGAGACTTTAGCTTAATGCATACTGTTTTCGGTGCAAATACAAGATAGAAACTGAACTCGAAATCAAAACCTTAAAAAAAAGAAGAAGAAAAGATTATGTTATGTTATATAATAATCAAGCATGTAAAAAGCTAATCATATCATGAGATGGGTCACATGACTTGTTGCATGCCACTAGAATATTTTATAAGTGATAGTATGCTACGAGAGAGATCCATAATAGTATTTATATGCGAGGATTTGCGAGAGATCCATAATATAATATCGTGCTCTTCAGACACCGTGGCGATATCAGTAGAAGTACTCGAAGAATCGATCTTCCGAGCAAATTTCAAGTAATATTAGTGGCAGCAAAGTAAATAGGAAAACAAATGATGAAAATGACAAAGGAGCAAGAAGAGAGAAAATAGAGGAAGAGAAATTAAGTTTAAAAGGAGAAGAATGTGAATCTAGAAAGAGAAAATGAAAAAAAAAAAAATATGCATGAATGTTATATTGCGGGTTTGTAAATTATATAGAGGTAGCCAAGCGTGATTAGCTCGACTGGATGGGATGCACCTTAAGAAGTATCATCGCTCATATTTGAGTTCGTGTGGGATGAAATCTCTCGTCGATTTTCTAAATGATTTTCTGTATTCCATGTCAGAAGCCTCTCGTTCATGAAAGATATATATCCGGATCCCATAACGTCAGTCGGGCTGGGCATTATGGGTTCCACCATTATATTCTCAAAAAAAAGAAAAAAAAAAAAAAGATTACATATAGGTATTTTCATAAATTTACTAGCCTATATAGGCATAGTTAAAGACCAAATCCAAACATGGATGCATTGTTTGACAATTAACTCATTATAGGGGATTCTTTCTGCAAAGTCAGAGCGATAAAGTTAAGTAATCTCAGTGTGATTGCTGAGTTCGGTTTATATCATACATCTCGACCGAAAATGAAGTCATATGGTCGTCCCTTCTAAATTACGCTTGCTAGAATTCGAACCTCCGGTCTATACTTTATTAGAGGTAGGCTACGTTGCCTATGAGTATCCAATTCTGAGCAATCAACTGGACCAATATTTGTTGATGATAAAATTAAGTAAGATACATACCTACATATATGTATATATATTTATATATATTTTTACAATAATCTTAAAAAAAAAGAGTTGCAATGTAGTGGATTGAGAGTCTCCTCTGCTTTTACCAAAAAAAAAAAAAAAACAAGTAAGAAACTGACTAATTAGATTATCTGGGAGATGAGTGGGGGGCCGCATGCACCGACATTTTTGCAATCTTCTTCATCACATGGAAGAACTCCGATCAGATGAAGCATGTGGGGTTCAAGAAGCAAGATCATGCTGAGCTGCTACAACCCCATCTATCATTGCCATCTTGTAATCTGCTCTACGTGTGAGCTCAAGATCACTCCTTAATTCCCCCTGTTTATCCGACATATATATATATATATATATATATATGTTAATTAATGAGAGTAGCAATTAGCAAGCAAATGGCATATGCATGCCAACTTGATTCCCACCACGTCAAGTTCCTATCCGTTCCAACAGTCCCGGCACTTGGTCGGCCGGAATCGGGGGTCTCCGTCTGCCAGCTGCTCCCCTTCTTACCTAACTTTTCTTTTTCTAAGATAATCGGACCGATATAAAACTTATCAAGTTATCATGATCTAAAATTTATATAATACCATCAACGATTACTGACCGCAATTATCTCTTAAATAATAAAAGACATACGCGTAACACGAACATAATTTCAAATGGAACCCGGGTTGGCGGCACCCCGGTCGGACATTCACGTCGATGGTCACCCTCAATTAAGTTCGAGTTCATGCACATATATTTGCATATATACAAAGTTGCACCAAGCATCAGTAGGGCGTAGTTTTTGCATATCTGTTTTTGGTTACAAAAGAAGTGGAGAAGAAGCTGAGATCTTAATTACATGGACCGAATGGCGAAAGCACAGACAGAGAGAGAAGGGTTTTGTCACTGTTCATGTCAGAATGCCAGCCAGCAATAAACTAAAATAAAAAATAAAAAGAAAAAAGAAGTGGCTGGTGAATTTTGTTAATTCTGGAGAGCAGCTTTGCTTTTTGCAGCACCAGGACGACAGGGCAGTTAGTGGTGTTCCCCCGAGGACGACGATGTTAACGCCACCGTTATCTATCGTTCTCAGTCTGACGGCAGATGGAAGGCTGAGATGATAACGAACGGAAGATGACGGGGGCGCCGTACTGCGGGTATAGCAGCATCAGCACCGTCGGCGCGTGGACGTACGACGGCGACAGCCTCACAGAGAACCGCTGTAGGATGATGGCCAGTGTTAGCTTTGCCTCGAGCAGTGCAAGGTTCTTGCCGATGCACATGCGGGCACCGAGACCGAAAGGTATGAAGGCCGTCGGATGGTGCGCCGTCCGGCCGTCGAATCTCCCTGGGTTGAACTGGGCCGCGTCTGGGCCCCACAGTCGTGTATCGTGGTGGACAGCGATGATCGGGATCAGCAACTCGGTGCCCTGCGGGATGCTGTACCGTCCGATCTCCACGTCTGCCTTCGCTCGCCGTATCGTCGCCACCGCCGGCGGGTACAGCCGCAGCGTCTCGTTCAGTATCATCGTCAACTGCAGTAAATATTAATTTAAACTAATGACGTGCCATTTTCTATAATAATTGAAGGTTTCTGAATGGGATATGACTTACGATCAAGATTTTGTTTGATTATTAAGAGAAAAAAAGAAAAGAAAAGATGGGCGGTGAAGGATTGGGCACGTTACCGTTTTTAGCTTGGAGAGGTGGTCGCGGGAGGGGAGATCACGTGAGCCGCACACCTGGAGGACTTCGTTTCGGGCCCGGTCTTGCCACTCGGGGTGCATGGCGAGGAGCACTGTCGTCCATGTCAGCAGGTTGGAGGTGGTCTGCTTGCCGGCGAAGAAGAATGTCTTGCACTCCTCCACAATGTCATGCACCGACATGGCCTCCGCCGTCGCCGTCGCACGCCGTGAATCACGGGCGTTGATCATCTGCCCTAGCAAGTCTTTAGCCGGCCCCACGTGGGAAGTCTCTTCGCCGGCGCCGGCGCCGCTCTCCTTCCGCCTCGTGATCAGGTTGACTAGGTTTCTCTTGATCTCCTTGTCCAGCTTCCATGAGCTCGTGTTCCTCTTCGTCGGAAGAAATCTACATAACACGTATACAATTATATAATAACTGAAAATTTGATGCTCATTAGTAGTTCGGAAGAATATGATGTACGCGACTGTTTCTATAGAAATTAGCTATATATAACATACATGAAAGAAAGTAAAGAAGGATATGTACCGAAAAAAAAAGTACGTACCTGTAGCCAGGGATGAAGACTTTGCGAAAAGATTCTGCGGCGAAGAGCATCTGCTGAGTTTGTAGCTGGAAGACGGCCTTGCCGTCATCGTAGCTCCGACCGAACGCAGTTCGTGTAATGGCGTCTTCCGTCACTCCCTGAAACCACTCGGAGACGTCGATCTCCGCCTCGCCGGTCGGTGACCCCGCCGTCCACTTCTCTACCACGTCCACCACCGTCTTCCCAATTAACGGGATCAAAAACTACAACACAAACACTTACTAAGTAATTATTGAAAAAGAATTTAGAAAGCAGTATAAAATGTAGTCGTACTTACTTTGAGATTTTCCATGTGGAAGGTGGGAGTGAGGAGCTTGCGGTGGTGGGCCCACTTCTCGCCGCGGAGGCTGACGAGGCCCTCGCCCTCGAGCTGGCGGACGAGAGGGTGGGACTCGTAGCGCTCGAAGGCGTCGGAGCGGGAGATGAAGATCTCGCGGATCAGGTCCGGGTCGGCGACGGTCAAGCGCGCCGTCGGCCCGAACCACAGCACGAACGTGGACCCTGCGTACAGCAACATGAATAATAAATATTACACCCGAGATTAGAAGATAAGTTAACGTGGTCCACCAGCTAGCTAGCACACCAAGAGTAGCAAAGATGTGAATTTTGATATTTAATGGCGCTGCAGAGAGGGAGCTTATCATGAGGAATAGACCCCAGCAAAGAAGCAAGGTGACAGCAAGGGGACAGAGAAAACGAATGGTAGCAACTACACATGAATATACAACTTCAGCATAAAGCTTGCCCCTATTTTTCTCTTCAAATTTATATTATATATTCTAGTAGAATTGATCGTGAATTTAATTGAAGTTAATAGTGAGATCTGCCGAAATAATTATAAAAAATAACAGAGTAATATCCAAAATTCAGAACCCCACTACTCCAAAGTACATGAAAGAACAACTCAAAAAAGAAAACGAAAAAGGTTGGTGAGATTCATGAGAACAGTGAAGAAGAAGAAGAAGAAGGAGAAGAAGTAAATACCGTAGATCTTCTTCCAATGGTGGTAGAAGGAGAGAACTCTGGGGAGAATGTTGTGTGAGTTCTGTGGTGTCATGGGCTTAGAAGAAGCCTCAACCATCATCCCTACCATCTCCTTCAAATTTCCCAAAAAGAACCTGTACGGCGGTCCTCTTATCCCCTGCTTAGCAAAGTACTTCTCAATTCTCCTCGGCCGCCACCACAGAATCTCCACCGCTCTCGCCGCCGCCACCACCAAACCCACCGCCGCCGCCGCCATTACTCCCACAAACCACACCATCAACATCGTCATCTTCTTCTTCTTCTTCTTATTCACTTCAAAGATACGAAACCATGGAGCTCTCTTGTTTCTTCTCTGTTTGTTTAGAAGAGTATGTGTTTGGAGTCATAGACGAAGAGAATGTGGGAGTGAATACATTGTATATAAAAAAGCGATACACGCACAGAGAAGAGAGAGAGAGAAGAGAGAGAGAGAGAGAAGCAGAGCCGGCGCCGTCGGGGGCGCCGTCGATGGAGTTAATTAAGTAGTGGGGGGTCAACGGGTGAGTGCAAAAACATGTCCTCCAGAAGTGCTGAGAAAGAGACAAAAATAGTATTGAAAGCGGGGGGTGGGAGAGATGAAGAGCTTTTGTAGCCGAAGTGGAAGAAGAAGAAGAGCCGGACAGGAACTGCCACTTGTGAATTCCTGGACCCTTCATCAACAAATAATTTGTTTTTTTTTTGAAGTTTTTTTCTAAAAAAAGAGAAAAAAAATTAATAATAAAAAGTAATAAATAACCTTGCCAATTATTTGGCTTATAGTAATATAGAATATTTTCTCTAAAAAGGCGAGGGGTCTGACACTGTTATACCAACATCATTTGTTGGTGGTGTTTGATGTTATCGTCCTGAAAATTAATTAAGAGAAAATAGTTAAAGAGAGGCACACATAAATAGGAAAAGTTTTATAATGTTTCGGACGTGAGTTTTAAAATTTACACCACACCTATTAAAATTTATATTTAAAAATATTTTTTTTAAAAAAAACTTAACTATAAAATTATTCAGAAATATAATATATAACTTTGTTGTTAAAGTTAATTTTATAAAATATTATAATATATGTTAAAAATAATTATCAAAATATGGTAATATAAAATTAATTTATTTGTCTATAGTTTCTTATCGATTTATTTGACATAATATTTAATATTTTTTTAAAAATAATTTACACTATAAAAATATAATTTATTTTTCTGAATAATTTTATAATTGAATTTTTTTTTTAAAAATATCTCTAAATACAAGTTTTAATGGATGTGGTGTAAATTTCGAAACTTATATCTGGAGCATTATAAATTTTTTCCATAAATAGAGTGATTCAGTGAAAATTCTATAGAAAAAAAATTACCAATTGTTAGTTCTCTAAATCATAAAAATAACGGCTATAAATATTTATTATGTAAAAAACAAATATAAATTTTTTTTAGATAATTATAAATAAACATTAATTATCATAATTAGATAACTATTTTTTTTTATTTTTATATTTCAACACTGGCAACAGCAAAGCTAACCGCGCACGCTGTAACATTAGAGGTTGGACCTAGTTATTATTAGCAACTCATGCTTAATTAAGGCTTCATAATTAATCTCAACAACATGTCCTAACAACCCTATCTACCTATAGGGAACACTAGGCACTAGGTCTAGTACTTGTTAATTAATTAATTGATTTTATAGCTTAATTATAATGAATTTATGCTAGTTACTCTTAGATTTGCCATTCCAATATAAATCAAAATCGAAGTAGATAATATTATTATCATATTTTGCAGAATAAGAATAAATATCAGTAGAAATCTCTACATATTATCACCAGAGATATTCGGAAATCAAAAAATTCACAATTATTAAAATCGTACTCCTCGTAGAATAAAAATAATTTATAATTCTAATAATTATAATATAAGCTAAATACCATCGGTTTGAATTATTTTTATTCCTGACGGTTACTTTATTAACTATCAATATCACCCCATACACCTTTACGTAATTTATATTTGTGACCCGTTTTCAAACTAATTTTGCAAATATCCTTAACTTAAGCATATAATTCAATCCCTTTTTACAAATGGAAAACAAAATGTGTTCACTTCAAATGAACTGCTTGTTTAATAGATGAGTCATGACAAAATCATTCAGAAATCACACAAACAATACTCTTTTTTATATAAACTATATTAAAAAAAAGGACAGGATTTAACATTAAAAAATAAATATATAATTCAAGATTGTGTATAATATATATATATATATATATATATTAAAATAATAACTAATTGTATATATATAAAATCTTGATTTTTTTTTAAATATTTTATTTTCAAAATAATTAAATATTTTAAATATAATTTTTTAATTTAAAAAAAATTAAATATTTTTTTTACACGCATCGCGGGTGATGGTTTGCTAGTATATAGTTTATGTAAAAAGAGACCTATTATTTGGAATAATTTATAGCAGTTGTATATATGATTGAGGGGTTGAGAGGGGACATGGGGAGTTGGTTTTGGGGTTGTGGGCTAATAAATGAAGTCAAAAGGCCCACCTATTATTTTATTGTAGGACACACCCTAACCTTACCCAACTCAGTGTCTCAATGAAAACAAGACACCATGGGACCATCTACCCCCCAAATTCCTAGGGTTAGGGTTCTCTCTTCCATAATACTAATAGTTCCAAGCCCTAAAACATTCATTTCCAATTATTGTAGGACACATTAACTGAACAATGGCCTCTTTCTGACTTTTTTCTTTTTTTTTTATTCTTTTTTTTAAAACTTTTGCACAAAGGTACTTGGTTTTGTGCTTGATAAGTAAACAGATCCTAAAGCATGAAAGTCTATGTATTTGGTTTTCTTTGGAGTTTTATGACTGTCGAATTCGGTTGATATTCTACATCTCAATTGGAACAGTATTCAAATATTGCTGAAATTCGAACTCTTGACCTACCATTCACGAGGAACATGCTACGGTCATATTCCAACATCTCGTTCTGCTAACTAACTTGACTAATTCTGGTTGATGTATTTTTTTTTTTTTCTTTCGTGCAGAGAAGTTGTTTAATATGCAATCTAAAAAACGCATTCAATGCATGCCAAGAATTAATGTTTAACGAGCTCCTTGTCACCACCACGACTCACTGTCGTACTCATAATGGAAGTTCTTGAGGACTTTTTTTTTTTTTTTCTTTTTTTGAATCATAGGCTATTACTAAATGAAACTTTCTACTATGCAGTAGTATGATTTTAGGTACGGTCATATCAGAACTAACCTGTTCGAGATATTTTTAAGGAAAAAAAAAATTCAATATAATAATTTTATTATATTCTATAATTTCTAGTTTATTATTTTTTTTAAAATGTACTTTATCATGAAGATATACAAAGTGGTTTAAGAACTTTTCTTTTTATACTACAATTTCCAGAAATGATTGAAATATGAAAGTTGTATGAATCTGAACCAGTCCTTCTCCTCCTTCCTTCTCTCATTTTGATTCAAGTAAAGCTGCTACCTCTGCCAACATTGGAAGAGAGTGCCCTCCCCCTTTTTTGTGCCTTTTTTTTACCTTATTTCTTTTATTCTTTTAAACTTTAATATTTAGTTGTTATTTTGTCTGAATTGCTGGGTTTTATTGCTTTGCACTTCTTGAAATTTATCATAGTTCACTGTGGAAATTTTAAATATATTTTCAAAGATTCAGAAGAATCAAGATGTCAGGACTGGTGTTGCAACTTTGGCCCGCGGCTTGCATGGCTAAGTCGTGTAGGTCAATCTACGGGTAGCCTGCGAGCAGCGTGTGCCGTTGCATAGCAACTGCTTTTAGCGATAGAATGTACCATTTAAATCCAACAACATTGAGACGTGTATATATATGAAAGATCGAATCGATGTTGTAAGAAAAAAATCAAGTAGAAGATCTAGAAGAAGATGATACTGCAAGAAAGCACAAGATTAAGTTTTATTAGGTTTTAATTTTGTAATCATTATTGTATTTGAATTTTTATATCAATTTAAATTTTATTTGATTTCATATGTATTTAAGTTAATATATGAATCTAAGTTATTTTAATTTTTTATAAGTTAGTGTCAATACCTGCCCAGTCTTTTAAAAAGTGAGAAATTTATCGCCTCCATATCTCGTGAATAATAACATGGGCTTCGGACCTGCCCAATCCAAAGATTGGGACTTCTCAATTAGTGTACAAATCAGTGCCATCTTTGGATTTATCTATTACGATGGTCGCACAAAAATCGATCGGTTACGGACATAATTTCTCTACGATAATATCAAAAATTTAAAAAAAAAAAAAAAAGAAAACTTTTTTATATGTTGGGAAAGCTAACTTGCTATGTGTTGTTGTCCAAGTGATGCGTGAGTTCCTGGAAGCATGGAAGTATGGAGGTTGCAGCAGCAGTTGCAGGTGGCTGGCGGCGGCCACAACGACATCAAAATCATTGCCGACAGCACCTCTACCAGCACAACAATGACCGCATCACCGCCGTCCGCCGGCCGTCAGAGTCTTGGCAGTTAATCTGCTCTTCTTCTTGTTCCTTACATGTTAATGTTTCTGCTCCTGCTGATCCTACTGGTCCCTTGCATGTTGTATATCTGTATGATTTTTTTTTTTTTCCTTTTTCGATAGCTGAACCCACTTTGTAAATTTGTTAATTTCCGGATGGTATTTATTCCTGACTCTATATATATATTACTAACATTAATTGAGAAATATCCTGTTTGGATAAAGCCTAAATAATATCCAAAAATAGAGCCGAGCCGGCTCTTCAGATTAGGGAATTGATATGTAAGCTGGACCACAGCTGCGTTACTTGACATGGACCGGGCTCAATCGCAATACTTCAATTCAGCCTATTCTTTTCCGGCCTAATCGGACAGATATTGATGTCGGACTAACCGTGTTAGTCTAGCGCCGAAAACAAAATAACATCCATTCCAAAATCCGCGTATCATAGTGCGTTTCTAGAATCATTTCAGGGACAAGGTATTTGGTGCTAATTTCGAAACTAACTTCCAGAACTATAAGCAAGCTCTAAATTTGTAAGCGGTAACAATCTGATATGAAATTTAACCTGAAAATATGTAATTATTGATATAAAAAAGGTAATAATCTGATAGGTGTTTGGTGCTAATTTCAGTAATTTCGTAGGTAATATTTGATAGGAAATTATTTACACTTTCTCGGCAGATATCTCAAAGTTGAATCCATAATTCCTCCCAAAAAGCTTATGTGATTTGAAATATATGAACTTAGTGCGTGAATTGCTTTTTAATTTGGCGTTGAGGGTTCATGTAGCGCCTATATTCGCTAACTCGCAGAAAATATTTTCTCCTAATTTTATCAAGATTCAAACCCAAATAAGTGTGTTGGATTGAGCTTCACAAGTGCGTCACAGGATTCATCCTTCGATTTGGAATGCATGTGCTACCCAAAGTTAACAAATGATAGTTCAAAGTGATGCTGATTTTACGGAGAAGGTTTAGAAGCTCAAGTGCCCAAAAAAAAATTTTTTTGAACAGAATCTATTTAGAGTCATTACTTATTCGCCCGGCGCCAATTCGCTGGACACCTGGCTCAACCCAGGAGGACCGCTGCGCACTCATTCAACCCACCTAAACTATTCAGGCCTATTGCGCGCAACGTACCCGTCACGTATAAGGGGACGCACACATGCGTACCCAAAACTTAACCTACAGTTTTTGCTTAAAATACCCGTAATATCAAAAATCAATCTTTAGGGAAAGGAGTCACTCCCCATCCCTGAGATCTCTGTACTGTTCTTTCTCTAGCAGTAGTTGGTATAAATTTACTAAACATCACCGTTAGAGATTAGAGAAAGTGGCTCATTGATCGGGAAAGTAAGACCCAAATGAGATGTATTTGATGAGTAATATTACGAAAGAACTGAGGGATATCATCAGTTATACCAGATACTCAGCCCTTTCTAAGAATTCAATTGAGGACGCTATGGATCGAAACCGACGGCCGCTTAACCTAAAAGTTGGAAAACCAGCAAAACCAGGCTTATCTGCTCGACGGACATGTAATGCGGGAATTCCTATGAAATGCGGTTGCTTTTGCGCTGCTTGAGACATCAATCGACAAGATGTAGGTGCGGGAGCCATGGGGTAGACCAGGAGCTTCTATTATTGACATGGAGATCTCATGACCTGATGACATACGGAACGAATTGCGTTCCGGTCTGGGCCATGCCACATTTCCGTAACTAACACGACCTGTTATGTTACGGGAACAAACTAAGCCTTCACGAAGGGGTAAATGGTAGGCATGTAAGCCTGGCGTAAAACCGGTTACCCTCCTAGTACCTCTGTCACTACGACCAAAACTTTCTAGCTCAGTAACAAGTAGTCGATGCTTCCGGATACGGGTGTAAACTAATGATCCAGCTCCGCCAATGACCCAACCACTCACAAGCTCCAAACAGTTAGAGCCGACAAGTCCAAGAGCGTGTGCGCTACTGCAAAAATTCCTTGAAAGACATAAATCGCTACCCTTTTGAAGCACGCGCCCTTTGAACCTTACCGGCTCTGTCGATACTGTCGATCAGCCTAGTTTAAATCAAGTACATCCAAAATGGGGGACTATATAAATCAGTCCTGGCATAATGAATGCATGAATATGAATACCAACTCAAACAACAGTACTTGATATAAATAGAAAGAGATGGATAGAGCGTAAAGGTATTGTATCTTATCTTTATCACATATAAAATCCGCTGTTCGCAAATTGATTAAGTCCAAGAAATACTCTCAACAACTGCTTCAGATAGCTCTTCCAAAAGTTAAAAGAAAGTTATGGATCCATTCCGAGAATGTCCAAACATTTCCTAGCAGTAATCAAAGATGAATAACAGTTGAATGATAGAAATTACTCACATCTGATCGCAGTGCTTGTGAGCCACTGCTGAAATAAGAATGACATCACCAAGCACTAGTAGATTGTTCAAGCTTAATCGAATGCATCATCATCGTCGTCGGGAAGGGGCTGAGCAGCTGCAGCTTGAATCTCAGCTTCGTACCTGTAACAAACATGGGACAAGTTCTAGCAATTAGACTACGGTGTTAGCTGTCTACGGCATTACACTCTGTAGTTCTCTATGAAGTGCTCGACTTACTGTTGTTGTTGAGCAAGGTCGATTTGCACTTCTGGCGGGGCTAAAGCAGGAGACTCCACAAAATGAAGATTAGGATCCCTGCAAGGTGAAGCAATTTTAGACGGAGTTAAATCATCTTATTATTTAACTTTGGGTTTGTTTTATAAGTTGCAGAATTTATGGGATATAGATTATTGATTACCCGGCAAGCTTTCTAGCCAAATAAAGGAAGGGCTTCTCAAAGTTGTAGTTACTCTTGGCAGAAATTTCGTAGTACTGAAGGTTCTTCTTCCTGTGGAATGTAACCATCTTGGCTTTAACCTGCCTGTTCTTGACATCAACCTTGTTGCCACATAGAACAATAGGGATGTTTTCACAAACCCTGAAAATCAACAAAATTTGCAAGTTAGCAATCACAGGATGAACCTTCTGAAGCTAGATTACATGATAACTACTAAAGAAATTTTATTCTACAGACCTGCAAAGATCCCTATGCCAGGTTGGTACATTCTTGTAGGTTAGACGTGCTGTTACATCAAACATGATAATGGCACATTGACCATGGATGCTGCAGAAGAAATCAAACAAATGTAGATCTTAGATCTACTATATACTTTTCAAAGTATCAAATACGCAAACATGATAATTAAAAAAAAAAAAACATTTAAAAACTGGACCAGTGTCAAAAACACAAACAAATGATTAAAAAATAAACCATTCATATGGTTCAGAACAGGACTATGTGGTACTGAAGCAAAATATCAAAGTCAGCAAGGGGATGAAAACGACAGCAAAAAGACATTTGAACAAGGGAAAAACTACCACTTAAATGGCAGTTTGTATGTCAAAGTGGTAAGAAAGACCCAAAGGACCTGTTTAGGTTATACTAATCTTTGACCAAACAAGCTGTAGATTTCTACGAAAGAATTAATTAGCTATATAACTGATACATATGATAATCAGTGATGGGAAAGTCACTTCCTTCAAAAGTTGCTTGCATCCACTAATTATCAAGAGGAATACTGTTACAAGTATCCCAAGAACAGCAACAATAGAAGTATTTCTAGCCAATAACATAAAGCTACCCACAGCAATAAGCAAAGTGGTTTCACTTCAAGGAAATTCATACCAAGCGTTACAGATAAAACCAGAGGTTCAAAAGACCTAAGTGAAGATTCTACCAAAGACCGACCGTAGTAATCGCTCAAAACCACTATAGATACCACAGGAGTTAAGAGGTCACTCAACCACTATGCACACCATAGAAGTTGTCTGCCTACACCATGCAACCAGCAAATTCTCTTGGTTACTGATAGCATAACCGAACAAGGAAATCTTGAGCAGCTAGGAGTCACTTATCATAATTTATCTTTAGAATTGTTCAACTTCCTGACTACTCAAGCCAGTACACCTAACCTGAAAACTGAAAGTAGGTCCTTAGTAGTGTTGTTCAACAGATTGAATAAGAAGGTATACATCATAAAGCATAGGTACTCTGTTGTCTGATGATCTATGAAGATGATTACATTGAAACTTTGCATATTTCTGAAACAACAAAAACATTCAATTCTTCCTATTTTCCATTACAAAGTCTATCAAAATGCTATGATATGGACAGACCAATGTTGCTATCATTGCTACAATTTATTCACCATCGCACGAAAGACTTCACAGCCTTGCATAGAAGCTAGGGACGACTACAACAGCATTAGAGGGAATTACTGTCACCACTATATCGCAGGTGTGGAAGTAGATCAAGCTGCAATCAGCAAGTAGGCAGAGGACACAGACATCCAAATGACAGATGGGATATCAAGCAGCTTAGCAGAAAGATTAGTTAATCATGTTTTTGGATGAACCACATCATGGTTCATAGTTATCGTCAATTGCAGAGATGGTCTGGCAAATATATGTTACACACAATTACCTAATCTAGGACTGAGTACATCACTCAATAAAGCCATGTAGCTTCCACTAATGAGAAAGAACTTCGATTTCATAAGCCTAGCAACAGAAACTAGCTGACGATAAGTAAGCCAATTATAAAGACATCACGAGATACCAGAGAATCATAGAATTTATGTATAGACAGCACCCGGATACACACAAACGTGCACACTACACACAGATATCAATGTGATGAACTACATCTATTGACTCAATGAATTAGTTAGTTTCACGTATACTTCATCTTGCCCACAACAATTCTAAGAATATAAAACCACAGATGCTGATAATGAAACTATGTTCATGAGGATACTAGAGCACCATAGTGACAAAACAGTGACCAAGAATAACTCACTAGTATCCATCACGAAGACCGCCAAACTTCTCCTGCCCAGCGGTATCCCAACAGTAAAATCTGATCTTCCCACAGTTCGTGTGGAAGTCCAAAGGATGGACCTCAACGCCGATAGTAGCTACAAGCCCAAAAAAAAAAAAAAAAACTATTCAGCCTCACAGTGATAACTTAACAAGTAACAAAAACGCAACGAGTAGAAACTTAGACGGATTCGACGCGTACGTTCATACTTCTTCTCGAACTCGCCAGTCAGATGCCTCTTGACGAACGTAGTCTTGCCTGCACGAATAGTTCACATATAAACTGTTAGAATCAAAGTCAGATCTTACATTGCCAAATAGATCGTGAACGATCCAAAGCAACACAGGTAGTACAAACCTGTGCCTCCGTCTCCAACAATGACAAGCTTGAAGCTCGGGTAATCCACTGTTTGCTGATTCGGGAGCGCCTGCAAAGCGATGCAAATGGATCACATCAAATCAAAACAACTAGAAGAAGAAAAGTCTAAAAAAAAGGGAGAAATACCATCGGATTAGATTTTCGGCTGTCTTCCAACGAGATTTGATTTTGTTGGTGAGGGTTTTGGGGGACCAGTGGAGGACGGGTTTAAATAGGATTGTTGGACTTGAATCCCACGCGACCCTTGGCTCCTAGCTTGGCTTGCATCAGACGCGACCATGTCAGCCGTCCGATGAGATACCAATCCAAGGATGAAAACTTGAAAGTAGCCGTAACGTTACCGTTTCGTTTGCCGTTAGTTTTGAATTTCAAACTGGTTGGAGTAATGTTTCGAATACGATGCCGAAACCGCTGCCGCTGAGTTACCAGTGGAGGCCAACATTCTATATTCTGAAAATACGTTACCATCCACCTTCATCTTCTTACGTCCATTTCTAACAGCTTGTCGTGTTAAATCTCATCACAAACCCTCATTCAAGGAGGGAAAAAAGGATCGAAGGTGGAAGAGATGCATACTAAAAATACTATTATTTATTTTTTGAAATTATCTCGAAAAAAATTGTTCGTAATTGATCCATTTTATACGATACAAAACTCATATATGGTGTGTGTCTAAAGTCGTCACTCATGGTAATGACATAAGGCCAAAGTCGTCGCTAGCCCCCAACTCAACGGCAAGAGACAGCCAAGTGTTGAAATATCATCGCTCCAATTTACCTTCTCTTTGATCCTTCTTCCATATTGTTGGTTTAATATTATATAATTTACAAATAAATATTATCAAATAAAACCAAATTTACAACATAAGAATTTTCTTCTCCACTAGCTTATATATTAGAAGCACAAACAATCACATGCTATATACATCTCCATAGCCTTCAGCCAGGAAACCGATAAAATAGGGGTGATACAGCAGAACAAAGGGGAACTCAATGATTATTGGAGTGCTCTATCTGGATTTCCTCCTTTGTTTCTGTGCACTATGTCCAGAGACCCCCTGACTATCTTGTTCCACTTTCCTCCTACCTGAACCATTTACTGTTCTGTTATTCTGCTTCTCGCTAGTCTGGTTCGATGCATAAACTTGCCCCATTTTTCTTCGGCACTCTTTGCTAGCACTATCATGTGAAACCACTGAAAGAATTCATAGTCTTAGAATCATTGAAGTAGTCCGTGAAAAAAAAAAAAAAAAAAAAATTGAATAAAATTTATAGCAGACAAAGAAAAAGAATACTGCAACTTTTCATAATGGCATTTTCACCCTTAATTGTTAAAATTTGCCTGCTTATAATATCAGACTACAGTGAGTGTTTACCTTGTCATATCACCACAAAGCTACCTCAGTAGCAATAAGTAAATCCTCAAGTTACAGCAGATTAACATGCTTTCATTCAAGCTAATATGCTGAAAACGACAAAAAAGTTTATTTGCTTTCATTTTCATGATGCTTTTGCATTTTGTATAATCTCAAATCCAGCTTGATAACTTAAGGAAATGAAGGACCAGGCCACATGAAGAAAATAAAAAATAAAAAAGAGAAACATTTGTAGAGAGTACGATACCTGGTTTTGGATAGTCTTTCCCGATTATGCAGTTGGCTTTCTTTTGGATGCTCAAAGGTGTGGTCCAAGGTTCATATATATACTCATTCGGTATATCTGTGATCAACAAGGAAGCAATGCCGAAGTAGTCAATAGTGAAAATAAAAATGTGGTGCGACTTGGAGACCAATGTTACCTTTCAACACCGGGAGAAAATGACGAATGTATTTCCCATCAGGATCATACTTTTTCCCAAAGGATATTGGAGAATAGACACGGTGATACTGATCCAAAGGACATTGGAAAATTCACATATTACAGATGGAGTTAAGTACTACAGTTATCTAGCTGGGTAGAGCTTCCAAAGTATGTCACTGAGGTATGTACCTGGTAGAAGAAGGATGAACAAGAAAGCCACAACCAGTTGCCGTTATTAATGGCCCAATCAGAATCGATGAGTAGCCTCTCAAAGACGTCACGCCCTTTCTCCCAGTGAATAAACTGAACAATAGATGCAATATCGTCACTGAAAGAACCGCATCTACTTTTACTCTCAAGATTACTTTGGCATGATAGACTATTTATATGCAACAATTAAACTCATTTTCCAAAAGTTGATACTAATAATAAATAAGGATGACCTAAGAAGGCAGTCTAAGAAACACATAACCAACATTTCCTTTCAGCAACTATTTCCAACTTTAAAAATACAAGATACAGCTTTATCTGTCATACCAAATCTCCTCTTGTAAGAAAACATGCTACTGAATGCCTCGCCAAATGATGAATCCATCCCCACTTCTTAAGCTAACAGAAGACAAAGAAATCTTCAGATTGTTCTCTTTAAAATAAGTTGAGCAAAAAACCTTGAGTGAAAAAAAGATGCATACTGGATGCAATGACAGAGATACACCAAACAAACCTGGATCATGATGGCATCTACCCACGGGTAACCTGTTTGGCCGTCTCTCCAAGCTATTAACAACCGTTCATCGTCACCCCAAGGAATCTAGATATCCAAAACACGATTATTGAAATATACACTGAAAAAATCAAAGCGAAATTCTTTCTACTGCTTAACTTTACATATGATTTGACAGAGACGAATTTCTTTTAAGTACACTCATTATGGATATAACTTTACGACATCAGCATAGCACCAATTTGGTACAATATAAAGTACTTGGAGAAGGAATAATCATATCATGATGATGGAAAGCACATAACACAAGATATTTTCCAAAGTTTACCCACCCAAGGTTGTAAAAGTTATATAATCTCTAAAAAAACACGGACTACATTGTAGCTAATGTATCTCTTGCATCTCGTGTGCCAATCATGAAATAGTATCAATAACAAAAATAGCATCATTAAAAAAATATCTATGCTGGTTCTGCAGTACCTGCTTGCATATTTTGTTTCCCCTCATTTGATCAAAATTCGGTGTTCCGAAAGCCACTGTGTAAAAGAACTCTCTCCAGAACAGCTAGAAAAGGCATAAATGCCAATGTATTACCAATTTTATCAGATCGAGTTGGCGTTTATAAAAAACACATAACAAACCTGTCCAGCAAGTGAAACCGGAGGAGATGTGTGCTTATGTACATTCTTGTAAACATCTTTAAGGCAGTGATAAAAGTACCTTGCAGAAAGACATCCAAACTACAGCGTTCAAAAGAAAGGGAAAAAGAAAAAAAGTACAGCTTCTGAGGATGCAGTTGGCAATGCAGAACAAAAACCAATAGTTGAAATATAATATTGATTTAGTGAACTCACTTTTAAATAAGGTGATAAGACAGTAGTTGCAGGTTTTAGAAAGGCAGATGGATCACCTTTTGGTTTCTCAAATTTCGCTATCCACTCCTGCAATTTACAAAAGCAAGATGAGTAAATAATTGGAACAGCTATCACCAGTTATTAGTCTTAATAAGATTTGGCCAATCCATCTGATACATTTTCCTTGCCTAAGCAAGCTTTAAGAACGAATTCACGCACATCGAACTTCAAATTGGCAAGTAAATCAAGGGACTGTATATTGTTTTTCAAGATAGGAATGAACCAATTGAAGTTCTATCAATGAACATGACTCGCTAGTGAAAATAGATTACATACTAGATCAAAATGAATTACATCGGATGATGTAGAAGTAGAACAACAGAAAAGGAAGGCAGCATGTCCTAGTTTCTTTAGTAGGGTGTGGCTAAATCTAAATCGAAATAGACATACTTGAAGAGTAGCAAAGTTTCAATGGAAATGGTGTTGCGTAAGACTGAAGGTCAATATTTACCTTGTTAACAACGCATTCATTCAACCTTCTCAGAGCTTCTGATTCACCACCTCTAAAAGGGGAAAGGTCTTCCTGCAATTCCATAATTCAACTCCCAATAAGATCATTCAAACCAACTAAGGAACTTAAGCCAAGTCATATGCCTACGCTAGGTCAAGAACCTGGTTTATATCTCCATAACCAAGCTGATCGATAGTTGGAACTTCTAAAATATGGTAACCCTTAACATCACCAATAGGTGGTAGACAAGAGTAAGTTTGGGGAGCAAGTGCAACTTGGGGTTCACCAACAAGTTTCACAAATGACTGATATGTAAGAGGCGGTTGACCACCATTCTGCAAAAAAATTTCAGGTTAATAGGTAAACAAAGACATAAAAAGTCATGGAAGCTAAGTTACACAATAACTAGCCGAACCGTGGCATCCTAGGTTCGAGTGGCCACACTTTGAGTGTTTCATGGGTGCATTGTCGCTTGATATGCGTGCGACAGATGCAGTACTGTCTAGACACACAAAAGGCTTAAAGACGTCTGGTCTGACTTCGATCAGATAGCGAATTTGTGGTGAATAGCCTAACCACGTCGATACCCACCCTCCCATCTCAACCAAAAAGAAATCACAAACTTAATCATGCTATATATTAGTGTCCAGAATCATGGAATTAAACACAAGGTAGAAGACCCCCCCCCCAAAAAAAAAAACAAGTAAAGCATATCATACTGATGTGAATGTAAACATAGAAATTTCTGATAGAACTACCTTTTGGATAATATCACTAGGATCAAAGAGAGTGTGGCTGACAGGAGAAAACACTTCAATTCCTGATGTAAAGGAAAATTCCTACAAGAAAAACCTCAGGTTAAAAAAATAATAATAATAAACTAAAAAAATCATGATAGCTAGTAAGAAAAAAAAACATTGAAATTCTTCTACAGCATATCAAACACAGTAATTTTCTTTGGAGACCAGAGAAAAGTAAAATCATTGTTACTTTCACTTCAAGATCCATCTGATGATAATAGGGCTCCGTGTCATACTCCAAGCAGAGCTTCCTGATATTCCACTGCACATTGAAAAATAAACAAATACTCGAACGGTCACTCCTCCACCATCTCTAAGACCATCCCGGGAGGATCAGTCTCCTCCAAGGAGAGACAGAATAAATTCCGAGAAACTATTAAGCTTTGAGAGACAGTGAGAGAGAGGGTACGTCTTTGAGAGCGGCAGGGATGACGTGGATGGGATTTCCACGGAGGAGGATAAGACGCGACCCGAGACGGCGAAGAGAGGCGTCGAGATCCGCGAGAGACTCGAGAAAGAACCGAATCCGGTTGATGCCGGAGCGGGATGATCCCGGCGAGAAGGCCGATGGGTCAGGGTCTAAGTAATGAGGATCAAGAACGAACACTGGGAATATATGTCCCGCCGATCGCCGCGCATGGTCCAGCGCGGGATTGTCATGGATTCGCAAGCCCTTTCTGAACCACACCATCGCGTTCAACTCCATGGCGATGAGATCGCAGAAGAAGATCGAGAATGTTGTTTGATTTCTGAACTTCTGATAATAATGTCTTCGTGTAAGCTTTCCCGCCGAGAAATGAAGAGGGAGGAGGAGAAGTGAAAGGGGGACGAGATCTGTCGTCTGATGGACATCGGACAGCCAAGATTTGAACGGACGCGTAACCGTATTAGGGGCGCTGTTTAGGCCACGTCGTCGACTGGATAGCAGGCTGTAGAAATGGCTAAATAGAAAGGCCGGCCCAAGTTCTCAGGATCTGAAAATAGCCTTAATAAGCTAACATCTTAGCCGTTGATCTTCTTGATCTAACGGCTGAGATTTAATTTTATAGTTAACGGAAAAATGATTCACGTCATTAAGTATTTAACGGCGCAGTTAAAAAGTGTTTGCCATTATATAAAATTATACAAATATATCTAATCACTTTATATTTAATATACAGTGTCAACGCGTGGGTTGCCTTGTTATTTGTAGATATTATAAAAGTAAAAAATTCTTTAAAACATATAATTACCTGGAATCTCTGCGCTGAGCTCATTCATATCTCAACCTAGCAAGGGTGGGATAATTTGCGGTGATTCTTATCCGTGCTAGACAATATGATAGCGTTCTAATCCACACTATTATATTGTAATTGTCCAATACCGCAATATGCGCCCTCTACACCCAGCAACAAGGCTGACGTGACAGCAGGTTAGTAAAAAATAAAGAGCTGATTTGCAAGAAATCAGCTAGCTGATATGTATTTATTCTAAGATAAAATCCACAATAAGTTAATGAGAAATTTGTGGTAGTCTCTATTTATGAGAAGATGAGAAAAATACAGTTATAGAAGGTGCGAAATATTCACTAACAGTTAGTGTAATTTTTCTAACAGGTCGATGAGAACAAGGCGCGGCTCCAAATGGCAGTTATTATTTAGTTATAACACTCAATCCCTCGGCCACCCCGCCAAGAACAACCAACTGACGGCTCCTCCAAAGAATGAAGAATCCAGCACCTCTGCGATCATTGTCATATATAACTAGGTAAGTTAGGAATACGTAGGTATCGAAGCACAGCTCTAGCTAGCAGTCATGGCGAACGTGGTTGCGCTTCCGGCGAGCTTGGCGCCGACGGAGGTTAGCCCGGACTGGTTGAACAAAGGAGACAACGCGTGGCAGTTAACGGCGGCGACGCTCGTCGGTCTTCAGACAGTGCCGGGGCTTATCATCTTCTACGGCGGCTCCGTTAAGAAGAAATGGGCCGTTAACTCTGCTTTCATGGTGCTCTATGCGTTTGCCTGCGTTCTCGTCTGCTGGGTCTGCTGGGGCTACAATCTCTCCTTCGGCAAGCCTGCGTTGCTACCCTTCTTAGGTACGTACGTCAGATATACGTATGAAATTAATATTATCGTTTTATTTTGATATTCAAAAACAGAAACTTTGGTCAAAGTTGAAAGTTTTTAATTTATATTCAAATTCAAAATTTTATGATTCGGAGAATGGGAAACATGGCTTTCTATCCAAATCTGTAGTAGTTTCCAATAACTATTACAATTTTAGTAGTTACTGAATTTCATTTCTGAAAAGGTAAATTTGGCGGTGCTCTGGACGAGAAATACTTGCTTCAGATGGCGTTTGCTGGGTTCTTCCCCAATGCGACGATGATCTACTTTCAATTTGTTTTCGCGGCCATTGCTCTTTCACTGATAGCTGGGGCGTTGCTCGGAAGGATGAACTTTTACGCGTGGATGGTCTTCGTGCCGCTATGGCTTACGTTCTCGTACACTATCGGAGCTTACAGCCTGTGGTGCCCAGATGGGTTCCTCGCCAAGGCCGGTGTCATGGACTACTCCGGCGGCTATGTTATACATCTTTCTTCGGGCATTGCAGGCTTCACTGCTGCTTATTGGGTACATATCGACTAAAACTACCGTAAAATATATTTTGCGTCATGTTCATGTTATGTTATGCGACGGTAAATTAACTTTGGGCGCGTCTAGGTTGGGCCTCGTCTTACGAAGGATCGGCAGAACTTCCCCCCGAACAACATCCTCCTTATGTTGGCCGGAGCTGGTCTTCTCTGGCTAGGCTGGACCGGATTCAACGGTGGTGATCCCTACGCAGCCAACATCGACGCTTCCTTGGCGGTGCTCAATACACACGTCTGTGCTGCTACAAGTCTCATGGTGTGGTTAATCCTCGACGTTATCGTCTTCAGGAAAGCTTCGGTCATCGGTGCGGTCCAGGGCATGATCACCGGCCTCGTTTGCATCACCCCTGCAGCTGGTACCACCCTCATTGTAAATCCTCCTTATTTACCTTAACTATAAGCTTGATAGTTTTTATATTATGTGGTTAAACAGGGTTGGTTCAAGGATGGGCAGCTATAATCATGGGCATGCTGTCCGGGTCGATCCCATGGTTCACGATGATGGTCGTCCACAAAAGATCCGAGCTTCTCCAGAAAGTGGACGACACGATGGCAGTCTTCCACACCCATGCAGTTGCCGGTGCCCTAGGCGGAATACTCACCGGACTCTTTGCAAATCCTAAGCTCAACAGGCTCTTCTACTCGGTCGACGGCAAGTATGTGGGTCTCTTCTACGGTATAGACAATGGCCAAACCAGGACAGGAATGAAGCAAATATGGCTCCAGATTGCAGGAATTATCTTCATTACCGGGCTAAATGTGATTGTGACGACTTTGATCTGCTTGCTAGTGCAGCTGGTCATACCGCTTAGGATGTCCGAGGAGGAGATGATGGTAGGAGATGAGGCTGCTCACGGAGAAGAAGCATATGCACTCATGGGCGACGGCCAAAAAGAAAATAAAAGAATAGAAGACAACCCAGCTTATGACATCGAGCAGGCTTCGATCAAAGGCAGGCCAATGGTTGAAATGTCGTGAACCATAGCTCCATTATTTTGAGTCCGTAGATGATCTGTATGTGTAACTTTGCATAGTTTGCTTATTTGTTTTAGCAGAGGAAATATAAAATGAAATTACCACTCAGTCCCTAGCAAGCTGGACAATTAGCATTTACCCCCACTGAATTTGACATAAGACATGGAAGACTTCTCCAACAGACTTTCACTAAGACGCATGTTCGATGTAAGCGAAAGAGTAAATCTCGACCGTGTACTACCGCAGCTTCTTAGAACAAAATCACTCGATAACTCTATTAAATTGCTAATGAACTCGCCCTATATGCAATATGTTTATTCTACAGTCCTTTTAAGCCCTAATATGCAATATTTTTATTTTTCAGACCTTTTTTAAACCTTGGCTGCAACATGCAATCCCTCAAAAATTTGGTCTTGGGAGTCACTGTTATAACAATTACTTTATAAACGGGAGTGACCACCTCTCCACCCTCTCCAGACCATAATCCAACGTCGCCGCGTTTATTTCCATACTCTGTCGGTCCTACCAGCACCCAAAAAAACAAGTAAACTCTGAGTCTCGCTACACCAGCGATGGGTAAGATCACCCCCCCTGCGCCGCGCATGCATACCTCCCTCCGTCGCCTAACTCTATAGGCTACTTCCAGAACATCTGCTTCCCTTATCCTCCAGTACTCCCGGGTACACCTTACACGCCTATGCTGATCGAACGCACATCACCGACGACTAGCCCCACAGCTAGCACAGCACTCGATTCTCTATCCGCTATCGCGAGCTCCGGAACCGCCCGTCTCGCCTACGCTCCTCATCAAGCGCATGCCATCCACCACGTATAAGTGTCTGCTAGCCGAATGTCACCCGTATAACGCTCCTACTGCGCCAAGGTCCGTCACCACTTTACATTCCTGTACCCGCGCACTATGAGCACCACACCACCAGTAGGTGACTCACAATATCATGAAGTAACCTATCATTATCCATCGCGTCCAATATTCAGTGCATATCCCCACGCCTAGGACAGCACCACGCTCCTGCGCAACTTCATCTACACCCCACAGATGCCTCCTCTCCGACTGATTCACACTGCCCGTCTCTCACTCGACTCCTAAACGCCCCCACCGTAGCCACCCACCATCTAGCAAGACTCCGTCCGCTCACGCGCTATGTCATCCGTCCACAGACACTATTCGACCTCGACCAAGCAGATCGACCTTAATCTCTAATCGTAGCCGCCGCTGACTCTCTCAGCAGCTACCGCGCAGATCCTCAATACGGATCTAAGCCTCGCCCTAGTGCCCCTCACCGACACATCCTCGTTGTATTGCGTGCCCGACTGGCCGATACCCACGTCGACTTACAGATACGTCACAATAACAATACCCTTCCACTCTGACTAAACGTCGCTATAATCGTCCGGCGCTAATCACGTAGCTGCGCTATAAGCTGTCTCCTAAACAACAATATGACGACCTCCCACCCTTAGCCGACTCGCAGACGCCTATACCCACGTGCTTGGATCAATCAATCGCCACGTAGCCCCTCAATCTCATTCTAAGTGTCCCGAAATCTCACATGCCAGCTGTTTCATTATCCCTGCCATCGTGCGTGCTCCACCGCGACTGCACCTCACTCCGCTCACCCCAACACACATAACAGACACACGCACTCACGATACAGAGAGTCAAGCTTAAGACAGATAAATCAACTTTGCCACTAAATAAAAATACCATCAAAACAAATAAGAAAAAACGATAACTTCCATTCACATTTTACCGTAAGCCGCACCAAAAAAATTTTCGAATTCACGACGTATTCAGAGGGCAGCTAAATAGCGTGTGAAATTCACAACACCCATTTGAACAAAGACTGGTAGGTCCCCTGCCAGCTGGGACAGATGCCAATTACACCATACCAAAATGTTTACACGTTCTTACGGATTAGGAGACTAAAAACTAATGGTCAAGACAATAGGACAAAAGACAACACAGAAATAAAATAGGAAGCAATTAACTTGCATGCACCAAGACATCACAGTAACGGCAAAACTCGTTTTGTGACAAAGTCCATTGAACAGACTGCTGCTATGATGAGGAACAAAGTCTGATATGAAAAAAATCATAAAACGGAAGATAAAAAGAATTTCACGATTTACGTCAAAAATGGACTAAAATCTGCAAACTAATGATAGAGCAGATGACTTTGTGGAACTAGTTCCCATTTCTTCAAGCTACAAGAAAAGATCTCTTTAGCAAAAGCACGTGACGTCTGGCCTGTTGGAATGTCACAAAAGACATTAAAGAAATGTTAATATTCACCCTTCTCTTATTCAACCCTTCAAACTCATCCTAGTTCATTCCCTGGCAGCTTAAGCTTTCTTAATGAGCAATTAAAAGACAATCTTATATAGGAAAAGGTCAGTTTGCTTTCTATCTGCATGGTTTAAAAACCCCAAGAAATTATGAATTGCAATAGGAGAATTACTAGAGCATAAAGGAATTTGAGTAATCTCTATAGTTGCCGCCTACCTTTCATACAGCCATCTAAAGCTTGTCCCCTTCATTCAATAAAAAATTTTGAAGTGACAGGGGGAAGGGTCTTCCCATTTGACAGCTGTAACTCACATGTTAACTCCATGTCTAGCAACCTATGATTTTGTTTGGAACGAGACATCGAAAAAGTGGTCAACACAGCATCCCCTTCACTAACCTTGAGAGGAGGATGCCACTGGAACACCTGTTGATACAGCATTTAAAAATATTTAACCATCATAAATTGCTGTAAGTATGAAGTAACTCAATTCAGATACGATAAGTGGATGTCTTTAATTGTCTACAATACAGTATATTGCTGAACTGTAGCGTGTAAACTACAATGCATGCTAGCAAATATACAACTCCAAAATAAAAAAAAACTGAGGTGGAGAACTAGAGACATCTCTACCTACACGAAAGTTGAACGAGAGAGGCACCTCCTTGGCATCCCTCTGCTTTATACGTATCTTTAAAAAAAAAAAAAACTGCACTCTGTCTAGAAACTATATAGTTGAAGATACCTTCTCAAAGCATCTCGGCAGTGGCAAATCATATCTTCTATTTTATCTTGTATCCTTCTCCTTTGTAATGTTCAACATTACTGCTTATGGATATGAATAGTATGAATAACATAACTATTGTGTTCTAAGAAACTATGCATTCATGTGATGCATTCCTCTGAGCAAGGAACAGCTCATATGAAGGCTTTCATGTATGCACTCTTTACTATCAATTACTGCCAGTCCTTTGTTGACTTTCTAAACAGTGATTGACAATGGACTAAAAGATATTTTGGTGACTTCTGGTTACTTTAATTAATATGTGTCCATGACAATTTTGGAGGTCAAGGGTACTCAATGTGAATGCCTATTTCTTCCATAAATAAGAATTCGTAATACTACCTTATTACTATCATAAAAAATTAATACAGGAGAATGTGTGTTCAACCGTTTCAGTTACGTAAAGTACTACTTTTAAGCTCATTTGCGTATCCAATTAAATTGACCTTTTATTAAGTAATTATGTTTCATCAGTTGCTCGATTCTACTGATAGAGTGAATCGTGTTAATTGTATCTTGACAGGGAGCCAGATTTTCGAGAACTTTTATTTCAGCCGCAGAAAAGCTGGTTTATCACTAGTACTAGTATTACCTTCCAGTAAGAAGGAACTATAGAATAAGTGTCAAGAAATGGTTAGTTTAGCCTTAAACTTACTTGCTGAGCCCAGTGAGTTTGTTCATCAATGCTTGGAGCAGTAGTTAACTCAATTTCGACAGCTGCAGGATTGTCCATTCTGCCCTGGAAAATTAAACTGATGTTGGAGATATATTTATTATATATTATTTTGCAAGAAAATGAAGCACAACAACTCACTCTGAAATGAACATCAAACCAACCAGCAAATGCCGCTAGCCTGCTCCTCTGAACATTAATGGGACATAGAAACTTGGTGGTAATATTACTGATGTCATCTACTGTGGCCGTCAAACAGTCAATTTCCTTGATGATGGCTGGAGTTCCTATTACTTGGTCAGGATGAATATTGTGCCACAATGATGCCTGAGCAACGCAAAGATGAATATCAGAGAATAGTCAACATCAATTGTAAGAAGTTAGATAATGAGTTTGAGGTAGATAAACAGCACCAACTCCAGAAAGACAGCTGGCCTTAGGAACTTATAAAAAAGAGAAAATTAGAAGCAAATATATTACATAGGATGAAGGGAGACGGCAAAAGTTTAAATTCTTCAGTAAAGATATCAACAACCCCTAACTATTCAAAGTGTTATTGTAAATAAAACTGAAGAAGACAACATTTAAGGAATGGATATTTTTTATGTAAATTTTGGCAATATAAGTACTTATAAGCAATGTCACATGATTTACATGATACTTTGCACCATGATAATAGCCCATTTTAGCCCCTTTTAGCCAATATGACCATTTTCACTAACCGTAAGTTACTCCCTTCTACTCTTGGTGAAATTATGACACTATCAAAAGTGTTCAAAGCATGTTGTTCTAACACTATTAAGAGTATGCAAAATCTGTCCTGTACTTTTAAGAGGTTCAACGGGCAACTAAGTTCGAAGTCATTGCCAGAATAATGCTTACTGCCAATGCCGTACAGATAATAGATTATAGAGACAAAAAGATAATACGCCATGAGCTTCGTATTCCAGAAAGAAACTTAATGCAAATAAAATAAATTAAAAGTATGAGGTTCTCAAACATAGAAATAAAAGAAAATTGGATAACGGAAGCCATCAATTTGAAGCAAAACATTCCAATTAGAACAATATGTTCACCTTCAGATAGTATTTCTCATTCTCTTCGCGATAAGCCTTTGTCAGAACATTCATATTAACACCATAGTAGGTTTCAGTTTGGTCGACAAATTGATGCCAGTCACTCATTGCAGATCCATACTCATCCATCTTTTGATCTCCTAAACTGGACCTCATCGGCGCCATCCATAAGCGAGCATGACTAGGATACCTTCACATGATATTTCTCATATAAGAAACTTTAACTGACACAGTTAACACAATGCTTTTCAGATTATGAATCACAAATCCAACAACAAGAAGTCATAATTGGACAAAACAATGGTTCGACCAGATATCTCAAACATAAGTCTATTTCCAGATCACAATAAGATTTTAATAAAGGATGCCTACAATACCCATGAAGACAACTTACAAGCATATTTTGTTTACTTAGTCTTTGAAAATATAGAAATATTACCCGTCCTAAGGTTGGACACAAGATTCAACAATCTCCATTAGGCCATACCAGCAAAAAAAAAGCATTAGTTCCCGAGTAACGCACCGTGGATTTATAGCCCGAGATAAGGGTTATAGATAGGGCTTAGTACTACCTGTACTTACCGGAAAACCCGACCCCCAAAAAAAGCACAATTACGGGATCGGATCAGGTTGGTTGACATTTTTATAAATTCGGGTTAATATATTTCGGTTCGGATTGGAGAGTGGATACTCGTATCAGTGATATCCGAAATTTCTGTGGGCTTTAATGGAGACCTAAAAGAGATTAGGGTTATGTAGTTATATCTCTCCTCCCCCCAACCAGTCGCTCTCTCTCTCCCCCCCAAACCAGTCGCTCTCCCTCTTCCCCCCCCAACCACTCCTCTCTCTCTCTCTCTCTCTCTCTCTCTCTCTCTCTCTCTCTCTCTCTCTCTCTCTCTCTCTCTCTCTCTCTCTCTCTCTCTCTCTCTCTCTCTCTCTCTCATCGTTAATCGCATAGCCTCCAACTTCAGCAGGTACTTATACCCGCCCTTTGCGCCTTCGCAGTGATATTTCTTACTTCATTCGTTAATCGCGCTGCCTCCGGCTTCACCGTCCCCGCTCCTTGCAGCTGCTGTGACTCAATTCATCTCCATTTTTTTGTCAGAAATTCATCTTCAATTTACTATGTCAAATTCTTTTTAAAAAGTAATCGGGTCAACCCGACCCGACCCGATTGTTATTCGATTCGTGTCGGTTCGGTTTCAAAGTGAATTCGAGTCTGGTCAGGTCGTGTATATTTATTCCGTTTGGGTCGGCTTTTTCAATCACGGGTTGGGTCGGGTTGACCCGAATGATGAGCCCTAGTAATATATACAGGCAAATGTACTTCAAATTCAAAAGAGAAAACAAACACAAAATAACATAACATAAAATAAATAATAAATAAATCATTTAGATGGAGATTTTTGGTCGGCATTTAAGGTCATGCACGACCCTTAAAAGTTTATGGCACATATATTACCAGGAATAACAACTCCATGAATGAAAATCAAATGGTTTGCACTGATTTTGTCAAAAACCCTATAGGTTAGATCATTATAACATCGCATATTTCTGAAAAGTAAGACACTTTTACAAATGAAAAGGTTCAGATATGCAGATTTCACTTACATAATGCCGGATGGTTTCAGCCATCGTTCGCGTGCACATATCACAGAATCAAGCATTGATTCACGTAGGAGAAAGTAACCCATCCACTCAGAGATGATGACGTCAACTGTACATACAGAACATTTTGCAAACTAAGCTACCCAGGTTAATCCTATTCTAAAACCAGACGTAATTTTGCAATTCAATCAAATCTGCATACCTTTTTCAGGCAATACAACATCTTCTATCGACCCTTCAATAACTTCTACAATATCACCTACATTATTTGCAATTGCAAGCGCGCGGGCGTGTTCGGACATCTTCGTAGCTTCCACCGCATACACCTTCCTTGCTCCAGCTTGAGCGGACCATATGGCAAGAATGCCGCTACCGGTGCCCACATCCAACACAACCTTCATACATAAAAAAATAAAAAATAAAGCAATGAACCCCAAGCTAAGCAATGAAACCAGCTAAAAGAAACTACTGAAAATAGAGGGGAAAATTAGAGAAGATGATTAGAGTGATGCGTTTCACCTTGTCTTGGAAATGGTGAGGGTTTTTGAAGATGGCGTTGTGGTAGGCATCCATTCGGACACAGTCGGACAGCATCTCCTTCTGGTGGTAGAGGAAAGCGTAGGTGCAGAAGTAGTTCGCATAGTCCACTTCCTTGTCCACCGCAGAAGCGGCGGTGCCGCCGTTCGCCGCCGTGCTGGCCATGTATCTATGTACGATCACAGGAGCGGCGGGGAAGAAAAATCACGAGATTTGATTTGTATTGAGGTCCTGGGTTTTAGGGCTGCTGTAAGATGCGCCTGCGTCGTGGGCTAGCGGCTGAACCGCAGCCGTTCGATGAAGATCCAGTAGAGGGCTCTTTATTAGAGACGCAGCTCTCTATTAGATATACAAATCCAATCCTTGACACCTCTAAAGATTTATCTTAAATCTAATTATAAAAAAAAGATATAATTTGGACTCACAAAAATACCATATGGCTTGGGCCTTTTCCACTCACAAATCAAATCCTTTCCACTTTGTTCATTATTCGAATTGTATTTGTTGGCGTAACCGTATCATGTCGAGCTCGAGCTCAGCATGGAAAGACTGAGGAGCTCCAACCGAACAAGCTGGATTTGACGCGATCTTTATTTGATATATTTTTTCCCAAAAGTGCTGACATCATTTGCCGTAGCTATACATTCACGCACCTACTTGTAACTGTATGAGTTCATTTAAACAACATAAATTTACATACTATAAATCTGTACCAGTGGATGAAAGTGTTTTAATATGTCACTGTTATTTTTGTAATTTTAGCACTATTATCTTCTTCCTTCTTTAAATATTTTCTATTCCCTATCTACTATATTTTATTTTATTTAATTTTATGTAATTTTACCTCTATATTTTTTATTCTTTTCTTACTAATTTATTATATATGTATGGTTCGTGCGCTATCTTGTGCATGTCAGTGTGATTTTTAGTATTACGCACTTGTGTGCTGGCTTGACCGTGCGTTTCGTATTTACTTCTCATGCCGAATATCCTAAGAAAATAACTTCATTCAGTGCATAATTTTTACATCTACCATCTCTAGACTTTGTTACGGAGGAGCAAAGTCTAGAGATTGGAATGTTATTATTGTTGTTGTTTTGGGTTCTACATTCTAAGTTTCTTTTCTCTTTTTTATGAGGAGCAGAGGGAGAGATTGGACATGAGTAATTTAGTAATAACTGGATGTAAAATGTACTAAAAATACTCACTCCTTTTCATTTTTTTTAAAGAATCTCTAAATTTTTAGAAGTCCAAAGAGATCTAGTAGGAGGATTCGGGAAGTGACGATTGTAAAAATATAATCGATTTTAACTATTTCTTCTTCGCGGACTATGGACATGGCTTGATCCTAGCTGAACCTACTATATTCTAAGGCGCTTCGGATAGATTTGGTTGGTGTTTGGTTGGTTATTTGTTTGAATAGGAACGAATGTAATTAGATGATATTTGTATATTATTTGGTTCAATAAAAAAATAAAAATAAAAATTGATATATTGACATAAAAATAAAAATATCATTAATTAAGAATTGATATCAAAATCCTATTTATTATGAAATACAAAAAAATTTAACTAAATATTATAATATAAATAAAATATCATTAATTAAAAATAATTTGTTTAATTTTTTTTTGAAAAACTAGGGCATTGGAAAATATATTTTATTTTTAGTAATTATTTTTTTCAACCTCATATTGGTGGTGCTAAACAGAACCGGCACCAAAGTGCTCACACTTGATCTCATGGTCCAGACCCGTGAATTGTCATAAGTATCATAACGCTCTATTCGCAATCGCAGCCGTCAATTGTCAACAACGTCGTATGGCAATTCAGTAACAACGCTAAACATTAAGGTCATACTAGTCATTATCCATACGTCTGGGTTAATCGGTGCTTTAGGTTTTCCTCACACTCTCTCGTGGGCGCGCGCTTGCTATCTACTTCTGGCGTTCCTGTGGCGCTGCTGCTTTTCCCCCCTTTCCGTGATCTTCACTAGAAGGTGAGATCCGCTTCAAATGAAGTAGCTCTTATTTTTACAATCGATTGAACGTAGTCCTGAAATAGTATGTGTTCGATCTGAGTTTCTAAGATTTCGTTGTGTGATTTTACCAGTTTTTCTTATGTACAGTTTTCTTTTAACATTTTGATCAATAACCGCTGATGTTTATCCTTTGTAATTCTGGATCTCGACGCTTCTAGTGAATCTCGATGATCAGTTAGCTAGGGTTTCGGTATCCTCTTTCTAGGGTTTAAACATTTCATTGCTAATGTTTCAGCAACAGTGTAATTATAACTTCAATTATGTTGTTCGACACTGATTTATCGGGATATTCTAGTATCTGAGATCGCTTGTACAAGTTTGCGTCTCTTCATTACTATGACTTGATCAACATGTTTTAACCATATTGGGTCTATTGTATTGTTCCAATTTTCGTTTTCGTATATAATCAGATGATTTTCATCTGATGGAAAAAATATAGTTGAAAGATATGCTCGATTATGGGTAAAAGCTAGTAGGATGTATCAGCATTTCTCAATACTGTCTTTTGTATGTGTTTATTCAGCAGTTTTCATGAGCATTTGACTTTCACACCAAGGCGTTAACCCAGAGGAATGGGTAAAAAGAAGAATCCGTTTGTCTTTCTGGATGTTGCTATTGATGGAGAAGCTGCTGGAAGGATGATATTTGAGGTCTTTTTTTTTTAATTCATAATTTTTGGAAGTGCCATGTACGCTAGTTCGTTTTTTCTACTAACTCTTATTGTTACGTTGTCAGCTTTTTGCGGACACTGTTCCGAAGACAGCAGAGAATTTTCGAGCTCTCTGCACAGGTACTAAAGAATTTATACGCTATTATTTTTGTTTAATGTAGTACTCAGTTATTAATTCTAACCTTGATTGTTTTGAAACATGTTCAACATTTTCCTACCAATGCACCTCCCAATTTTGTGACCATGTACCTGTCTATATGTACACTAGACATCTGAATATTTCTTTTGATAACTGAAGTTTGAGTAAAATACCTGAATGTGTGAAGTTAGCATCCCCTATACCATTTACGTTTCTCTGATGCTGATATGCCTTTTTAGTAGCAATATTCTGTCTCTGCTTCAACTTTTGGTCAAATGGTCATGTTTCTTGTTTGATTATATTATGTAATGAGAATCTAGTGTTGTTGTCTTAGAATGTTGTCATAGACGAATTTGGAAATGTGATGATCTTCTTTCAATATACTAATTTTGTTTCTGTTTATTTTCCAGGAGAAAAGGGAGTTGGGCGTGTGACTGGCAAACCATTGCACTTCAAAGGATCCATATTTCATCGCATCATTAAAGGCTTCATGGCGCAAGTATGTAGGAGTTTTCTTTGTTTGCTCAAATATAACCTTCGAAATTAGGCCATATTTTCTGTCATTTTTGTTGGTTGAACTGAAGTCATGTTCTCAGCGCCGTGGTCAGTTTCCCTTGTTTATGCTGTAGGAAACAGGGCTAATGGTCACGACTGCCTTTCTTGTGATATAGTGTTTAAGGTTGTAATTTGCTATGAGTCCATCCTTTCCTTTTAATTAAACTTGCTCATGTCATGCAAAGTTTTCTTATTCTTGCTTAAACAACTAGTTTCTAATGTTTATGATTACTTGGACAGGGTGGTGATTTTTCAAAACGAAATGGTATGTTCTTTCTTCTTGGTGTTTGTTTTCCTAGTTTGATGTATCCCACTTTTTATTACAAATAATATAATATGCTGTTGTATTTAATCTTTATTATCTCGTTAATGCTTAGTTTTCATGAAACATTGCCCGAGAGAAGTTTGCTTTATTGTTATTCATATATACATTGATAGTAGGATATTGCATTTCCTAGGAGGCTTCATTTTTCTACAAGTTCTTTGCAGCTTATCGCCTGATAAACGTGAAGAGTTACTTTGAACTTTTAATGGAGGCAGTGTCTACTTGTTGTTCCTTGCTTTGTTGACATCTGTTAGTGTTGACATTCATTACTTGAATTATTTCATGTTTTTGTTTTTTAAATGTTAAAGCGCTGATGAGATCTCTCAATGCTCTGAATGGTGCCTACAAAAACATACTTGCGTAATTGGGGAGTTGATTGTTATGGAAGAAATTTTCTCTCCTCCACTAACGATGACCAAATAATGGAGTTGATTAGCATGATTAAGACCACTTAGATTAGCCTTCGCTTACCTTGAAAGCATAACAAAAGAAATTTTGGGCTGACCATTTATTGTGCTCATAATAAGAGATTATTACTTTCCCTTGATTAGTGGAGTTATCATATTTTATGGAATGGTGATTTTGGTTCAACCACTTATGCCACTAATTGTAGTAACTCCCTTTCACTTAGCTAGACCATTTTAATATAAAGAAACATAGCCTATATCTTTCAGACGTCGAATTTATTTGCTAAAAATATGGTTTGGATCTAGGTCGACAGGCACCATGCAAACGTTTTGAGAAGGGTAGAAAAATGGGGACTGGATTTATTAATGTTCAAGAACATATGTAGGGTAATATTTTTCCTGTAAATAAAGATGCTGAATATCTTTATGTTTGTCTTTTGAATTTCCAAATTGTGCCATCTGTTGTTATTTGAGCTTCCATTTGTTTGTTATCATTTTATTTCTCTTGTTTGCAATATTGGTCTAAGTGTGATCTTGGAGAATAGGATGATGCAGCAACATGGCCGACCTAGTTCTGACTATGTCCTTTATTAAATTGTTTGATTTACCCTATCATTTTAATTGACTACATAAGAACCTTGTGGATTTAGGTGAACTAGAGAACAGCAATTTCTAGTATGTTATCTTTTTGTGCTTGAAGTGAAGTATTTGTTTGTCCACGTAGATTTTGTATCCTGATGCATTGGAGATGTCGTGGTTAATGGAGCTTATTTCTTGCTTCATCTTTCTTTTTAGTTTAGTCTTTTCTTGTGTATTTGGAAGACTTTTTGAAATATATTTTCTTAGTTCAACACAGCTGTCACAAGTGCAAATTCTGTAGCAAGTGCTTATGCTTTCTTTTAGTCTTATCTGTCGCCCCCTTTTTTCTTTCAGGAACAGGAGGAGAGAGCATATATGGAGGAAAGTTTGAAGGTAATGCCGTTGTTGAGCTTTTAAAAGAATGTATTGCTTTTGGTTGAGATTCACATTCGTCACTGTATGTGTGTCTGGGTATCTTGTTAGTTTTGGTTTCACCGTCTGCTTGATAAATTGCTTGATGCTACTTCCTGCATATTAGTAAATGCTCGTAATTGGTTCCTTCATCTGAATGATAATGTTTACTTGTCTGAGTTATGTGATAGTTTGGCTTTTTGGGCTCTTCAACGGGAAACCTTAATTCAGTAGCAGATTCTAAATGTAGCTGTTTACTGGTTTTTTTCCCCTGCAAATGTAAAACCTCCTTTGGTTATGGTAATTTAGAAAGTTCAGACTATCTAGATGTATCTGTATTTTTTTGCACTTTCTTGTTTGTGAAACTTTATTTCCTAATTATATATTTTATTAAGACCAATATGAATGCTCCATTTGTGGGTATCTGCAACTGAATATGTATCCATCATATATTCTGAATAGTGAATATTACATTCTAAGATCTTCTACATTAACCCGTAACACGATGACATTAAGTTATGCATTCCGGATGTGTTTATAACTAATGTACTCAACAATTCTTTGCAGCAATTGTTGAGTGTGCGCACAAGATGAAATTTGAACAAATGCATATTCAAGTGTATGGTTTAAGCTGTACGCCTAAGGGGGCGTTTTGTAACTATTTAGCAAAAATCAATTTTGTAGAATGCTTATTTTAGTAAAACTCTTGTTTGGGTAGATACATGTATCAATTTATTAAGATTTAAACTCTTCTAAACCCAGAATTTCTGTTTTAGTAAAAATTACTATACTCACATTTTTTAGAAAAACTTGATTTGGTTAAAACTCTCGCACGTCCTTAATATATCTTCTCCTTCACGTTGTTCCTCATCTTCTTCTTCTCTTATCCTTTTTTCCCCAGTAGTTTCTCTACTCCTTTCTTTCTCTTGCTTCTCTCATCATCAAAGTGAAGCATTTGCGTCTTCAGAGACATGCCAAACAGCTGCGGATGCAACAGAACCTCCTGAAATTTCTCTGTCGCCGTCGAAGAATCTCGGTAGTTTCAAGTGACGAGAGCTCGGACCTTGGAGGCGGTGAGTGGAGAGGGCTTCGAAGGTGGCTATCCGAAGCATGGTGTGCCACTGGTGGCCATAGTTGGCGCTTCCGAGAATGTTATACCTGTAGCTGAGCACTTTGGCAGACGGGAAGTGTGGGCGGTCGACAAAAAATATCATATTTGTGCCGAAATATAAATAGATACAAACCTATCTGCTGTCAAATAATATCTATTGTCTGCTATCTAATATAGCGTTGGGTAGATGTTTTATTTCTAGATATAATTTAGAAGAATAATAAACCAAACAAGTGATAATTATGATTCATAAATTTATTATCAATATTTTAAAATATTGAAGGTATTTTTAACTGTCTATCAAAGTCGTATAAATATGAATAGTCTTTTTCAATTACTACTTCGGCAGTTTATTAGATATATTATTTAGTTTTTTCTTTTTGAAAAATTAACAATAAAATTGTATGTCACGACTAGGTCTATCACTACCTGGTTCATTGTTTTTAAAATTATGTACATAAATCAGAATATCCATATTTACGGACACCAAATACATAAATATTTTGAAAATTCTTGAAAAGAAGTTTTATACGCTTGTATCAATGTGACTTGTTTCTTATCAATAAAAATTAATATAACTAAAACCGATTTTAGAACTTCTTATCCAAAGAGAGTTTTAGAAATAGTATTTAATAAAACTATTTTATGAATTTTTCAAACAAGGTAACTAGTAGAATTGGTTTTAAAAAAGTTTAAATTAAAACCAGTTTTAGTAATATTAGCATTAAAACTTCCTAATTGTTTCAGACTTTTACTTCTCTTGTTTAGTTTTTGTATGTTGTTCATCACAAGATGGATATGGATATCGAAGTGCATATCCGTTCTTTATTGCTTAAAATCTTTAGCCCCATATCTTCTGTTTCGCTGTTTCTGTTACCACCGCCTGTCCCCCTGCCCCCGCCTTTTCTCACCTGTTGTGCATTGATAAAACAATTAGCTTCTTGACAGCTGTGCAGTTGGTATTCTTGTCTCATCTGTATCACTTGCTTGATGCAGATGAAAACTTTGTTCTACGTCATGATGGGGCTGGTGTCCTATCGATGGCAAATGCTGGGCCTGACACTAATGGATCTCAATTTTTTATCACTTTCAAGGCGACGCCTCACCTTGATGGGTTAGTTTTTCTGCGTACTGTCACTTTTTTCCGCCAAATCTTCTTTAGCATTTATTTTCTTACACATACTTATGAGAATTTTGCATTACTGTCTTGCGCATTTGTAATGTGTTATTTGAACCATTCGCAGGAGGCATGTTGTTTTTGGAAAGCTAATTTCTGGAGAAGAAACATTAAAGAGGATGGAGCATGTTGAAGTTGATGAGGATAGGCCTGTTGTCACTGTAAAAGTTGTTAACAGTGGTGAAATTAGTGACAGTGTGCTAGCCATACCAGAAAATGGTAATCCTCAGCCTCTGGATTTGCCATTATCTATCTCATATCAAAAATTTTGCAGTACCCTTATATTGAATACTTGCAACTTTTTTCGTCTTTAAGATAAGAAGAAAGTCCGTAAGCAGATAAAGGCTGACTTGTCTGATGATTCTCATGCTGAACGTGGTAAGGGGCGGCGGAAGAAGTCCTTCAGAGGAAGACGGAAGAAAAAGAGAAGAAGATACTACTCGTCTGAATCAGACAGCTCATCTACTGAGACAGAATCTTCCTCTGATTCTGACAGTGATTCTGATTCTTTATCGTCGTCATCATCATCTGATGTTAGTAGTTCAAGTGATGACAGGCGCAGGAGGCGAAAGAGACACCATAGGCGAGACAAGCATAAGCGCGGGAAGAGAAAGAGAGACAGGAGAAGAGACAGAAAGCGAAGGAAGAAGGATAGGAAATTAAAGCACAAATCTAGAAAGTTGTCACTTAATCATAGCAACTTAATGTTTTTCTTGCGCATTTTATTTAAGGCATTGCTTTCCGTAATAGTATTCTAGTTAAAACAGGCCTTTCCATTATTATAATATGTTAGGATGAGTTGGAGCTTTTTTCAATTTGTGCGCGTTAGGGATAGTTCTTTCCTACTGATGGGTGCCAGCATGTAATTCACATTCTGCTTGTTTTTCTGGACAATAAATCTATGCATAAAGCAGAAAAGCATTTGGCTTCATGGAATTGTGAGTAATTACTGCTGCATATAACTCATGCTTCTTGCTTTTTTGTACGCATCCAGGATTGCTCATAAAAAGTAGTTGAACAATGATAGTCTTCTGTACTGTTCAATGTGGTTGGTCTTTTCGATAATGCCCTTCTATATGATCAAAATGAAAAGTTTCTATGCGGATATTTACTTCTTGATATTGAATTGAAGTATATTCAGTCATACTTTAGACTTTTGGTTTCAGATTTTTTATAATGGTAACGACTAAATCATTGCTCCTTCAAACAGAAGGGTCTCAGACAGTGAGTCTGACTCCGAGATTTCAAGTGGAAGTAGCTCTGAAGATAACCACCGTCGACGGTCAAAGAAATCTAAAGTTTCATCACGGAAATCCGGTATGTAGGTGGTGTATTGTTTATTATCATCACTTGTCTGTCTTCTGCTTCATTGTTAAGTCCATCTAAGGGGTGACATTCTGGTCTTAGCTCTCATATCTATAATATATGTATCTATTCATTGTACATATCCACCCTAAGAATGAATACAATCTAAAAAGTACCTTGACACCCTCAAATGCCTTTTACGTGTACGGGCCATGCATTTAGAAAATGTTTTGGTTATGGAGTTCGATATCTTGTCTATCTATCTGTCTTCATCCTGTCCTGTTATTCTTACATGCGTTTCTATTGCATGTCTGGAGGTTGGGGTATCCTTCTTGTTCTAATAAATGTTTGTCTCCCTTTTTCAAGTAAGGCTAGCTGAAGAACTTTTTGTATCTTAATTTTTGTGTGCGTGTCTATACCTGCTAGCACATGCACCCTTTGAATAGCCATTGATGTGGCTATGTTATTGCATTCAGTGGCTGTGGTGTGCATGTAAGCATGATTTTTTTTTTTTTGGGTCAAATTGTTGGTTGAAGAGATTTAAAGAGGACTATGGGATGAAACAATATTGATAAGCATAATAGGGCAGTGCTTTAGTATTAAGAGTTCTAGATTTTCCCATTTTCATTCCAAATGGAATTTTGCTAAACATGAAGGGATAAAGGTCAAGTGACTTTCCCTCCTTGCATGTACAGGTAGTATAAGATTTGACACTATCTTTTTTATGGCTGTTTTATTCCTAGGTCATAAACTGTTCATCCCCAGCAATTAGCTAAAATGTTTGGCCCAACCTTTACATACCTTTCTTGCTACAGATGAACCCAAGGAAACTATCCATATGGAGAAAGATGCTGCTGCTGAACTCCCTGAGAAGAGGGAAACTGCTGATAAATCTTCTGTAGAGGTTAAACCCATGAAGGAAAATGGAGACCTTCAAATGAATGGTGGCAAAGCTGACTCAAGGTTTGTCGAGAATGACATCGCTACACTTGCACAAGCCAATCTTGTCTTTTTTATTTAGTGTCCTGAACCCTGACCATTCTTTGTGCTTACTGATTCTTATTGATGTGGATAAGCAGGAGTCACAATGTGAGTCCTAATCGCTCCATGAGCAAGAGTATGAGTATCAGTCCTAACAAGAGTGCAAGCAAAAGCCAGAGTATGACCTTAAAAAGATCTGTGAGCAGAAGCCCCCCCAATCGTAGCCGCAGCAACAGTCCTATTCCTGCAGCTCGAAGGAGCAGTTATAACAGAAGCCCGGCTCGTAAAAGTGTAAGTAGAAGTCCAGCAAGTAAAAGTGTCAGTAGAAGCCCAGATAGAAGAAGCGTGAGCAGGAGTCCATCTGGCAGTTCTAGTCGGAGCCCAATTGCAAAAACGAGAATTGCTGTCAAGACTCGCTCCAGAATCATTAGTATAAGTCCGGAAAGGTCTCCACGCCGTGGCCCAAACAAGAGCCCTCGAAGGGATTCTTCACAACGAATCTTGAGCAGAAGTCCTGTAAGGGATGCAAAGAGGAGTGTTAGTAGAAGCTCGACAAGGTCCCTACAGCGCAAGAGCCCCATAAGGTCTCCGCCTAGAAGAATTGTAAGCAGAAGCCCAGTAAGGTCTCCACCCAGAAGATCCGTGAGCAGAAGCCCAGTAAGGTCTCCACCCAGAAGATCTGTGAGCAGAAGCCCAGTGAGGTCTCCACCCAGAAGATCAGTGAGCAAAAGCCCAGTAAGGTCTCCCTCCAGAAGATCGCTGAGCAGAAGCCCAGTAAGGGTTGCACGACGAAGTCCTGTGAGGCCATCCAGAAGAAGCATGAGCCGAAGCCCTGTAAGGAGCAGAGCACGGAGAAGCATCAGTAGAAGCCCTCGATCTAATGCCAGAAGCTTGTCTCGAAGTGCTTCTCCTGATGAGTCACCAAAGCGTATCAGGAGGGGGCGAGGTTTTAGGGAGGAATACTCTTATGCCAGAAAGTACAGAACGCCATCTCCTGGTCGCTACCGTTATGGTGGAAGAAGTGCACGGGACAGGTAGTTTCAATATTTATGGCATTTTGTGGTTTTGCAAGTTTAACCATTCCTTTTATATCTCAAAGCGATAACGTTTGGTTCTCAGATATTCAAGTTATAGAAGCTATTACGACCGCTCTCCGCCAAGACGCTATAGGAGCCCACCAAGACGCAGAAGTCCTCCCAGGTGTGTTTCCGGGATGTTCTTTTTCGTAGATTTTTGGGTAAATAACATTATGCTTCTTATTAAGCATCAAATCATTAGGACCCTGGATCCTTTGTAAAGAGCTTGAAGGTCAATAACATTTTAATTAAGAAAATACAAGTGATATCGTACGATTTCATTCTAAAATATTGGGGGTACTGAATGTTAGTTTTATTGTTAAACAATTAATGTAAATGGCGGTTCATATTTTGAATATTTGAATTTGTGATTGCTTATCATCGTTCTAAGAAATCCATGGCTTTCCTTTTCATACTTGTGGCTTGCAACCAGCGAGGTGGTTCACATAAATAAACTATGTGGGAAATTCACTTGTTAACTCACATAAATAAACTATGGGTTTGGTCGACACATATGGGAGACCATAACCTGTAAATGTATAATTTTTTTATTTTTCAGATACAGAAGCAGGAGAAGCCCCAGTAGAAGCTTATCAAGGAGCCCTGGTGGTTATCGTGGCCGTGGTAGAGGCTACAGCAGGAGTCCAGCACGCAGTCGTTCACCACCTGCTGAGAGACTGAGATCCCGTGATGACATTCGAAAGTCTATTTCCAGGAGTAGGAGCCCGTCTGGTTCAAGATCAAGATCAATGTCAAGGTCATCTCCTGATGCGTCCCCTCCAAAGCGCACTAGCAAGGATAAATCGAGGTCGCCATCTACTAGTTCTGGCGAGAAGAAGGGCCTGGTTTCTTATGGGGATGCATCTCCTGACTCAGGTGGACAAAAGTAGAATGAATATTCAAAGCAGAGTTTGAGGCATCAGTGCCTTTCATGCCTTACATGAGGACCTAGAGAGAATGGTATCTGAAGTAATACTTGGGTTGGTATCATGAAAATTGAGTGCTCGTGAGGGCGCTGCTGTAGATGTTGTGTTCGTTTTATAATGAAGTCTGTGTACGCCTAAGACTTCAGGGATTGTCCGCTGGCTACTTATAAGGTTATGCAAGTTTTAAAACCTGTGAGAATCATCATGGATAGATGTTATTTAGATCATGGGTTGATCAGTTGAACTGTATTTTTGTTTTTGGTGACCAGGCTAGACTATTTCTATTTCTCTTGTTGGATTAATAATTCCTGACTACTGGAGTGTAATTGGTACCTAGAAATTTAGATTATGTTATGTCAGCATATGCAGAAAGTATGAGTATAATTTCCATGTGGCTAAGTGGTTATCCGGACATGTCTGTGTCAGTGGATGTTTGTATTGGATTTTTTGGTTATCATTTTGGTAGACAAGCAGGCTCTTTTCTGTTCTTCTCGACAATATCATGAGAGGAGGGGTCGTAATAGCTTGCCAGCCACTTAGCCACATAGAATGTTTCCCTGATCTGCGGGCGGTCTTTCTCTGTATACTATCCAGAATCTTTCCCTGGTCAAGAATGTGCTTTTATGAACGCTTGAAGAGAAGTACTCCATGGTGGAATAAGTTGTTTATTAGGATCCCTGAAGAGCGTCAAAAACTCTTTGAAATTTTGCAATTATATTGATTTTATTATAAAGCATGACCCTGGTTTATTTCTCCCGTATAACATTCCGAACAGTTTCAAAACTGTTTAAATTTCTGCAATTATATTGCTTTTTACCAAATATTCATCTAGATTTTGAACTTTGCAAAGCTATTAGAGAATCTGTGGTTCATATCCCCATGATATCTTTGAATTTGAACCTTAATTACACACAATTAGGCTTAAAAAACGAATTTGAGCCCAACAATATACTCTTTTAACAGTCTCGAGCAAAGCTCCAAATTTTGTTACCCAGGAAAAGCAAATGGGTATCCCTACAATTGCCACGGAATTTTGACAACTCCCACAAATAACAACTGATCGGATCCTCTCGAGAGCCACAAGCCAATAAACACAAGATACACACAGCGCCAGCTGAAAAATGGGGCCTATGTATGTGCTTCCTTTGGCAATTTTACGTAGCAATTTTGTAGCGCCGTCCACCTGCACATACGAGGGAGGAAGAGATTCAAACTTGCACCAGATCCAGTTAACTAAGCACATAAAAAATCAAATCCAACCATCAATCAACAAATCAAAGGTCTGATGAATATAAAATTACCTGCAGAAAATCAGTATCCTTACAGCATAGTTTGAATCTTACGGATTACGCTCTTCAGTAAGTTTACTGTAAGGGGTTAGAGGGGGAAAAGACGGTACTGACTGCAATATGAATTTGCGCCCATACTTGAGACTAGCTAGACTGCTTGATCCTCCTCCACGCAATAGCTTGTGTGGTGGAGAAACACGTTTCTGTTTGGGTGATGTTGCTTTCACCGTACCGTTCCGAGGCTGGGACTCCTTTAGACCTTCTGGTGTATCATCTTCGACAGTGCTACGTGGAAAGCTATCAGAATCAGGCCGGCTTACCAATTTTCCTTTACTTAAACGGGGTTTAGGAGTGACAGGCGAGCTCCGCCAACGAAGAGTGCCGCCTGACAAAGTACCACTTCCTTGAAACAACCTTGCGTGTAAAACTTTACAAGTGCTGCCCTTAGAAGACGAGGTGCCAGCTGCGGACGACGAAGGATTTAATGGACTGAGATTACATATCTCAGGAAAAGCGTTCCATCCGGGTGAGAAAGGATCGACTTTAGCTTGATAATCCTGTTCATTATCATAAGGAACTATACTTAGAGATCCTTCTCCAGCTTCAGATGTTGATAGAATCCTAGGAGAACTTGGAGATTCTAATAAAGAAGCCAATACGGACGCACTGGAATCTGGTGATGGGTAGAAGTTTGATGGAAATTGATTGTTAGACGTCTCATTCTCACTGTCATAAAGAGAAAAACAAAAACATGAAATTGCATATAAGAGGAAAGATACTATTATATGTACACATGTCATAATAAATATCATGCAAAAGTTCACCTTTGGCCTTGTAACAATGGCGTTAAAGGGGAGAGGTGAAACTGGGACCGACTCTCTTTACACTTGACTTGGCTTCTGACTTCTGAATATTCTAGCTTGCCAACAGTTGAGTTTTCGTCCAGCTCCTGATCTGTTGGCCTTCTGCGTTCCGATTTTTGTTGTAAGATTTTGTGCTCTAATTCAGTCATATCAGTTAAACCTGAAAATTTTTAAGAAAAGAAAAAAGACATGAACGTGATTTCTAAGTATGAACTGTAACATTTAAACAGGTTTCTCAACTGATCTCCTAACATGCATCTCTAGCAAATGCTTTTCCTAATAAGATGATCTTTTCCTGAACACTACTGAATCTTGCTGGTTGCTGCAGATCCGCTATGGTTAAAACTTGCCTTTGTAGTGGGAATATCAAAATTCGCTTGCCAAAATGCTATAATTTAGTAAATATTATCTAATACCTACTAAGGTCGTGAGCGAGCTCACTTCCTCGGACAATTTCTGCAATATGATCTTGTAATTCGTCAAAATTAAATTTTTACAGAGAAAAGTTGCAGAGTAGATAAATGTAATATAGAAGTGATCTTATATGTCGATAAAAGAATATGGCATGCGAAGACTGAGCAGAACCAAAATAAAAATAAATAAATAGAAAAAAGCCCATCATATTGGCATATTAGGGATTGCACGAAGAATATCAACGGACCTTAAATGGATCCTTGCTATGGATAGGTGGATGCACAAAGAACATACACGTGGAATGAACATGCAGTATATTGTTGGTTATATACCACAAGCTCAACAGAAGAACAGAATACCATGGACTATCAATATTAGCTAGATTCAAGTTTACAACTATTTCCATCAAAACAGAATGCAGAGTTTTCTAACACGAACTTAATTATAGGCAATCCATTACAAGAACAATATATAGTTAAATTCAAAAAGAAAATTTCAATGCTAAATGAGTTCTATTGTTAGCCGGAGTTCGAATCAAAAGAAAGTTTGCTGTATTAACATTCTTATATAAACATATGCTTGAAGCATAAAATGAACAAAAACGTGCTTCTTAACCATTAAACTTTGATTTCAGCAATTTCATGTCTAAGGACAAGATTTTTCTAAGGAAGGACACTAGGGATGTGGAAATATTCAAAAAGAGAAAATGGAAATCAACACAGTCAAATACTTTGATATCTTCACTAATAAAGGCTTTATATCTAATAAAAGATGCGATAGAAATTAACTGCCTCGGGCAATATGATTGAGTTAGAACTTAGAAGGGCCTACCGGTACTGGCCAACAGAAAAAGAACCTGCAAGAAGTAAGACTAGCATGCCGAAGGGATAGGTAAAGGTGATTAATTGATTTTTATACAATTCGAGATACATCATAGATGTTGAGAATGCAATTAAACTTTAATGAGTATAAAGGTCTAGGATGCTGCAATGAATAATTGTGAAGCAAGATATACATTAACTAGGGATTTAAGCACACAAAAGGTTTCAATGGTTTGTGCACACAAAGAGATCTTTACACTGCTGAAGAACTTCAGATCTGTTGAAACAACTGTTTTACCTTCTTTCCTACCGAAAGTATTCTTACAACCGTCACATCGGCATCCGAGGGAGCATCCAACATAAGCCTACAAGAGTGAACAACAATAATGTGAACCTACACAACATTAAGCTTTCAAAAGAGATCAATTTAACAAGATATGTGACTTCAAGAACCAAGGAAGAAAAACCTGAAAGCATTCACAGTATTTCTTCAAGCACTGTGATTTCTTACAATTGCATCCTTTTTTATGTCTAGCTGAGGGTGGTGTTACATGCATGCAGTCCTGCAAATTTAAGAGTTATTAAACCACCATATTACAACTTGCATACTATCAATAAAGAGAGTCTAACAAATCCCAACAGCCTAAAATATTCAGCAGATAGGGTTGATTAGCTCCAATTTAGCCATGGATGTCTGCAAAGCTGTGCGATTTCATGATGACATTGATACCAATATATTGTGCTATCCTTTCAAGGTGACTCTTACCCCAGTATTTTGGGGTTCACTGATTGGTGTAACCACTTCAGGAGCAAATGCTAGGGGGTTTCGGGACTCAATTTGTTGCCGGGTCGCAAGAACCACATCTTGATGGTCGGGCTTGTTGAAGCAGTCTTGGCAGGCACAATCTTCACTGCAGTATGATCCTGTTTTAAAGCAGTCGCAGTATCTGCAAAAGATAAAATGCTAAAGATACTGAACAAACAGTATATTCACAAAAAAGGTGCGCTCAACAAGGACATTGGTACTTCTTGATTGAATGCACTTACAATTTCAAGCATTTTGATTTCCTGCACTTGCACCTCTTGCAACCATCATTATCAGATCGTTTCTTCCTGTCACATCAGACTACATGTATAAATGTAAACAGCTAAGTGAAATCAGGACCTTAAGAAGCATTATCATACTTACCTCTTCTTTCCGGGACTACTCTCTGTAGACTCCCCCAGTTTGCTACCAATTTCTGGCACAGTTTTCACGTTACAAGGAGTTATGTCGCAATCAATAGGTTTTGAAGACTGAGAGACCTTGAGTGGTTCCACATCCAGGACAGTTTGGCAGTGATATGAAGACTCCGGACAACGCACTAGTTGGTTTTCTTCAGGAACAAGTCCATCTTCACTTTTCATAGAAGAAATAGCAATTTGATGCTCCGAAGCAGCTATTGGTTTTACAGAACTGTCAACATTCAAACTGGCAGAGACAGGTTTAGAGGCTAATGGTACATTTCCAGGAAATGCCCTTTTCTCCTGTGTAATCACGTCACTTGCAGAAGCTTGGAGGTTTGTATCGCAGTTAATTGGCACTGTGGTCCCAATACTATTCAAATGCAAACCAATACCAGAATGTCGACAAACAACCATACTGTAGTTCGCCCTTGCTTTGACAGATCTATCAATCTTTTGTACTTCTGGAGTTGCTTGTTGACAATACTGCAATCTCTGCGAAGTTTCCCCTGAGAAGAGAGCCAGTTTGCTTTGTATATTTTTAGTAGAAGTTGCAGATGATTCTGCACAAGCAAAACCTAGATTCTCAATGCCAGAAGGAGGTGGCTCTGCACTGGAAAAAGTGGGCAAGTTTTCATCTTTGTCAACAGTTGAAGTACCAACAGCTTCAAATCGAAGGCGCTTTCGCATACCACGTTGTTGTAAAATTTGCTCCTGCATTGATTATCTTAATCTTTCTGTTGAAGTTCCATACGTGAAAATTAACCAAAGGCAATTTAACTTGAATCAAGGATCAGTCACCGAACCATGTGAAGATCATTTAAGACTTTAGCTTTAAACAAACCTTTATCTGAATCTAAATTATTTTCTTTTTGGGTCGAAATCTAAATCTAAATTATAAAATAGCATCATAGCAAGAGAAAAAAAATTTCAGTTCAACATAGTCTAACAAATTTGACAAGCTCGGTGGATAGAGTTTGCTCCGGCTTTAGAAAAGGCGTCCAAAATGGATGTAACAGAAAAGACATACTAAGTAGCCAAGATGGGACATGTGAGAAGAGAGAAAGTATATAAGCACTTTTCAGGAAGAAAGACATCCTAGGCTCGACTCCCTCTCCCTGCAATTGGCGGTCACACTGGTGGCAGGTTGCACAAGGCATGAATTATGGAAGGGGATTCTCCTGTTACATAACAGAGCCACAATCCACTGTATGGGTGGGTTCTCCTGTAGGTAGGGGATTTATCTGTGTCTGATTTGTCCTACGGTAGATTTAGGAGCGAAATTATGGGGGCTTCCTTGGGCTGAGGTTTATTCGTGCACGATGGGTGCGTGCAAAGATGGGTAGTCTTGAATTTGGCCAAATTGACCTGACCAAAACAATGTTATGCATCCAATGATTATGCCAGTTGGAAATCCGTTTCGGTCGACCGAAAACTGCACTGACTATGCAAACGGCGGCATCACATCAACCCTAAACCTGAACCGACCCGTGGATGCAATAAACCTGACCCAAACGGTCCGGGACGATTCGAGTCTTCGGGTAGGATTATTTTTAAACTCCCTAATGCCAAATCCGTCCAATGATCTGCTTAGGGGTAAAGTTTTTCTAATTATCTAACAAGAAGAAAAAAGGAAAATCGCTAACAACTAAAGTACCATGTTGATAGTTAGGGGTAAAGTTTTTCCTAGTTATCTAACAAGAAGAAAAAAAGGAAAATCGCGATAGTTGGTTGCAAATAAAGTAGATGAGGGGTCCTTTGCATTATTATAAATGTACGTGTGTATTGGTTTTATATGCTAAATGAGTTTATACGATGTTTTACAGCATTTCAATGCATGCTTGTATATACATCAGATAGATATCCATATTTAGGAATTTCTAGGCACGTACAACGCAGATCTATGCGAGTCATTAGCTCATGTGGAGGTTAAGCAGATTTGTGCTTTTCCTAGAAGTTTCAGTCGACTGAAACTGTGAACTGGTCGACCGAAAATTATTACAGAAACGGGTATAAACACGGGTTTAGGCGGTGGTGCAATTCATTTCCACCTCAACCCGTGTCCTCTTCTATTTGTTTGGTTGGTTGAGTTCCCAAGTTATTTCCCTTGTGTTAGCAAGCTTGGGAGTTTCAATCAAACAAAGTTTTAGACTCTCCGGATCGTCGTTTATGCATGGTTATTGACTTGTTTGGATTTCGTCGAGGTTTGGTGCGTAGGGATGTTAGGGCTGCAGTTTGAGATGAGCAATTTGCACATGCTATGTATGATTGATTTTGCTTGCATAGCAAATGGTTGCTATGCTTGTTATGAGACTTTTAGCAAGTTGATCGGGTGATTGAACATGTTGGTATAATTTACCATTTATATGTTATTATCCATACTATGTGAATTATGCTAGATTGTTAACAAGTCAAGCATGTTGCATGATTCTCATGTAATTCATATGATATTTTACTCCGGTGAGTATTAGGGCATAATTGCTTGGAAAATACTCTTAATAAGAATATGCTTATGTTATAACATACTTGCTGTGTATTCTACGAAACGATGTATGTAAGCCAGTTGCTCTAGCGATACATACGGTAGGAGTCGTAGGACTACATATGATATATATGCTAGTATGTCGATTATGTTCCTTACCCCGATAAGTATGTGAGCCAGTTGCTCTAACTATATTTTGGTAGGAATATTGGTTTGACATACGTGTAGGGTACCTTCAAGATTGGTTTTACTATGATGAGTATTTGAGCCGGTTTGCTCTAGTAATACTCTTAGTAGAACAGTTAAAAGCTAAAGAGATTAGCACATGTTTATTGTAAATTCGTCTAGTCCTAAAACATCAGTGGGTTAGTCGATGAGGGGGATGGTACGACGGACTAATTACAACTTGATTGTTTAGTCTTAAGATATGGATGACTCTAAATAGACCAGTGGGCGTAGTAGACCATGTCGGGGGCGCGGGTGTGTTGCTACAAAGTACGAGACTCGAAATTGCACCGTCTGGAGGTGCGTAGCCACCGAGTAGCTCCCTGGAACACCATTGGAATCATCACTGCTGTAAGATCTGGTGTTGTTGCATGTGTACTTGTCTTAGATACCTAACCTTGGTACTAGATCAGGTTACCCTGATTTGGATCATTCTAGTACCTAGATTAACATGAGAGGACTAACTGGATTTAAGTTAGTGCCTATTGGTTTCACGCTAACATAATCCCAGGTAATCAATAGTATAATTGATTGGGATGAGTGGTCAATTACCGCATTGAATAGCATGTTTACTTTTATATATGTCTTGGTTGACATGTTACGTTATATGCAAATTATTCTATGGTTTGAATACGTGATGTGTTGCAAGTGGCGCCACGTTAAGTATTGATTTGAGAATGGTTACGTGCCACTCATCGAGTTTGTTTGATATACACTCTTTTGTTTACCTTTTTCCCAGATTCTGAGAATCGTAGAAAAACACCGGCCAAGGTACTTAGACGACTAGCAGGCGAGAGGGATATTTATATACACTTCTTTTTTAGGTATAGTTTTGGGCTAAGTGTAGGAATAGTTGTGGCCTTGTATATACATATATGTGCATAGTCGAACTCATATAGTATAAAGGATATAACAGAAGCACTAACTCATATTTTGTGGTTAAGATCATGTACGAATCTTTGCATAAGTTGTTATCATTCAATGATATTTTCTGTATTTTAGGTAAAATACGTATTTATGAATAAGTCGTAATATTGAGGTTCAAAATCACCTTTGAAAGTTTATGCATGTGTATTCATCTATAATATAGGTGTGTGCATAGATGATATGCAACTATGCAAGTTGAATGGTTATTAATGATTATGGGTATATGGGTTGTACTCAAATTTGAATTTGTTAATACAACTTTTCATGATTTTCAGCCGACCGGAAGTGAATCTGCGGTTGACCGAACTTGCCGTATAACTACAGTAACGTGATTTAAGAACTTTTTGTCCACCGACAATCTCGACCGGTTGACCGATAATATGTTATGGAATAAGATTTTCAAAATTGATTTAAATGATTTTAAATTTTGTTCTTTAAGTTTTGGGAAGTTAAAAGGAATATATTTAAGATGTATAACACTTTCGAAAGTTTGAGAAAAATATTATTTTTGTATATATTTGAATGGTTTTAGATTGGGAAGTGGTAGTAGACCATATATTGTTATCGATTTTTAAGTATCAATGAGGGAGATTGATGCATTTGAATCTAGGGTAAGCTATGTTGGGTCATGTGGTGAGAACCGTCTCCCTCTCAGATGCTTGCCACGTGCCAAAAAGTCTAGAACCTTTGCTCAAGTATTTGAAATAAGTTTGAAAACACTTAAAAGTATTTTACATTTTGAAAACCATACATATAGTTTCAAAAGATTCCGCGTGCGTGTATGGTTGATGTATGTATTTGTGACGACCCTGGTTGCGGGCCGTAAAATGACCAATTTGAGTTCCTTATGAAAACGTAACTAACTAGGGGACATCAATCAATGAAGAAATTGGATATACAAATTACAGAGAGTTCATTCAATGTTGTAAGAAATTTCAAAGACTGAAATAGTACCTCTGGTGAATATAGAATCTGGTTTGGAGAAAATTTTGTTGGTTGTACTTCTGCGGAGTCATGAAGGTTCTTACCCTCCTTAAGATCCACAATTAGTTCTGGTTGTGCATGAAGGTGGCAATCTTGATCTTGAGCAAGCTGCAATTTAGCATCTTCCAAGTTCTGGCAACAGAAATTTGAAACAGAAAGATTTTCACTGCTAGGATCTGGAACATGTTTACCTGCACGAACAGTGGAAAGCGTCTGAGGTGCAAATTGATTATCAGGTGCCTCCTTGTCTTCTATTTCTGAAGTTGGTCGTGAGGGCATACAATCATTAGCTTCTTTACCAGCACCAATGGGCGCTTGTTCAAACTGTTCCTTAAGTGATGTTTGATTGATATCCATTACTTGGTTTGGAGACTCGGCGCTTACAACTCCATTTTGTTTAGAAGAGTTTGTATCCAAAGCTGTGGCTGTTCCTTTCAAAGAGGGAGAGACTTTATGTGCACTTTGAAGACCAACAGCTAGATCAGTAACCTTATCCATATTGACATCAAATGAATCAGTGCATACTGATGCCTTATGATACTCCACCTCTTCACTGTTTTCCACGTCAATTTTATTTACCTGCTTGTTGGAGGTGTCGGTTTCATCTAGAGCATTCTGAGGTAATTTGTTACACTGTTTTGAATTTACATCAATGTTACAACTCTCATCCAGAGTGGTACTCCCGTTCTGAATAGCCAGGGACAACTCTGCTGCTTTCGTTAATCGTGGACATTGTGAAAATATCTCTGAGTCATCAAAGGGATCAGCCAAAAACTTATCAATACAACTTGATTTACCACTAGGAGAGCTATCACTTGGAGGATTTGCACTTGTATGGTCCTTTTGAGTGCAAGGGATTATCTGATAGGAAGGTATTTCAGTATCTTGTAGGGGTGCTGAATCATCAGCAGAGCCAGAGAATCCTAGACCTTGTGATCTGAATAAAAGTAATTAGTTGATAATTTGAACTCACAAAGTAAAGTTTGATATAAACAAAAGGGACATACCTTCTTAAGAGTTTTAATTTCCTTGGAAAGTCGTCATGTGGTGACATAAATACAACTTGTGGAGACGGTATAGTAAGAGCTGCAGCATTGCCAGCATTGAAGGGCTCTATGGGAGACAGGCTGCTGACATAGTTGAAGTAAGGAGAATCCTAATTGAATTATTACACAACCAGCATTAAAAGCTTCCTAGAACAATTACATCCTGAAGGAATGGATAAAACAAGAGAGGACTAGTAGTTGACTTCAAGAAACAAAGAGAATTGTACATGGAGGAGAATCTGTATTGCAGTGTTGTAATGTTCCTTTGCGTTACTTGTTTCTAAGCATGTTACAAAACTATTTTCTTTGTTTTGATATAGCAATAATCTGTAAGAAAACGATATAAATAAAAACAAAACTAAAATTGGTCATGGAGATTAAATTATTATCATATTTCTATAATAAACAGGAACAACCCTGCCAACCTATCAAACCCAAGGTAGCGCTTGTTCCTACTCCATCATTGGCACCAGCTACTGACTCACATCATGCACGATGGCTAGGACCTTTTGCAGACAACACCATCATGTTGTGAACCCTCTTAGGAGCCAGTTGCAGTTTAAACGCGGTCTGGAGGGGGTTGATCGTGGAAGATGAAATTATTTCATTAACCTCTAATAGGAAAGGCTAAAGATGATTCTAATTGCTATTTAACGGTAAACATCGCTATGCAGCATTGACAACAATTAGTTTCAGCATAATGACTCCTCAAAGAGATTAAATTTTTATCTTACCACAAAGAAGTAGTGACATCAAGTAGTTTCAGCATCATTATTCCTCGAAGAGATTAAGTTTATTACCTAACCACTAGATATACTGACATCAAGTAGTTTCAGCATAATTATACGTAAAAGAGTTAAATTTTTACTTTAACACAAAAATGTAGTGAGAACAAGTAGTTTCAGCATTATAGCTCAAAGAGATTTCATTAATATAACACTAAAATCTGCTGACATCAAGTAGTTTCAGTGCAATTATTCCTCGAAAAGATTAAATCTTACATAGATACTAAAATGACATGACTTAAACTAATATCAAAGCGTGCATCTGATACAAAAAATGTCACAAAGTTCTAGAATCGGTTAAGTTATTGGATTGAATCTCTCGCATCTGTCCATCCAATTAGCACAAATCCAAGTAGATCCCATAAAAGCATACCTATTGATCTTCCAAAAAAGTTGTAGAAAACAACACCATCGACGATCAGATGGTTACAATTATCAAAATAAAACTAGATCTTCGATACTACGAATTGATCAACCGAGTTTTCACACACAAAAAATGAAAGAAAAAAGAAATCTACGAAGTTGGAGACGGCGCGAATCGATTAGAACCTGAATTGAAGGAGATTCGGAGGTGGGTTCGGATGAATCAGGAGTGCCCATCGATCAAAACCCTAAACCCCGACACAGGTAAAACCTGCAACGATGCTGTGATTGTGAATATGTTCTTCTTCTTTATTTCTCCCACGTTCTTTTTTTCTAAAATAAAGAAATATAGGCGATTAAATACGGCTAAGGGCGGGAAATAGCAAATGACCATACTACCCCTTAATTATGGAATTGTGGCTGGCACCTAGAGATTGACACGTGTGCTTTGAGATACAAACGATATTATTAGGCTTGGTTGGTAGTTGTAACTTTTGCGCTACCAACCGGTGCTGATTCAGTTAGTTGGTAAAATTATATACTAAAAAAAATTTATAATTTATTTTTCATAAATAATAAATCGGAGGTTGGAACTCCAATAAATATAATTTGGAAAGGATTTATTGTACTACTCCATTTTCGGTCGAGATTTTAGTATAGAACTGAATTCGCCAGTCACATAATAAAAAAAAATAAAAATTTGGCCAAATAATTAACCCATTTGTTTCCTCAAATAACGTTTAAAAATTACAAAAAAATCAATTCATCGTCATATGAAAAAGCAATTTCATCCCTTTAAAATCCAAAGCAATGTACATGCGGAGGTGAGATTGAGATGGAAAAATGAAACCATTTTCATCATCGAATGTATATATAATGTTGATTTATATGTGGGCCTTTTTGCTAGACTGAATCCAGATTGCTGTATTTTTGTGTTTTATTGTTGGTTTTATGAGCAAATGGCATCCACTTCTGTTCTGAGTTTCAGCTAAAAAAAGTCGAGGGAGACTTTGCAGTTTGGTTATGATGATCGTGGGAACCAAATTTTCATATAAAATCTTTTTTTTTAATCTTTTTTTTTCTTTTATTTTTCTAATAAATCGGACTTGGATTGATTTGTTAGGTGACGAAACTGTCTCAACCAGCAGATGGATTAGATGGAGAAAGACGCTAAAAAGGCCGATAAACAAACTGTCTCAAGTGCTTCTCTTTTGAGAAGCAAAATGGTAGTATCTAGGGTTCTTGGCATCTCTATTGTGTATTAATGCTATCTTTTGTTTCTGGATTTGATGGGATAATTACATATCAGCTCCCGTTTTTCTACTGTTCTCCGAATAAGCTCGTTCTTTTATTCTGATAATTAACTAAATTAAGCCAAAATACATATATATGTATATTTATGGAAAAATTTGCAGATGGAAAATTTAATTTTGTTATAATCTACAATTTTTGGATTGCATAAATTTCTAAAAATACATATAAATATGTGTTTGAATGCTCTGCATTTTTTACAAAAATTTTGCAGCCTCAGAACATTTTTGCTTAATCGGCGAATTGGGAGTCATGAAAAAGAAAAATGCATTAAAGATCATTTAGAAATTTGGTTTAGACTTTAGGGAGGAAGAAGACGAGGGTTGTTGTTGTTGGGGGGAACAAAGGCTGGTAAACAAAAAAGATGGGCCTGAAAGTTCAAGGATAAAAGATCCTGCATGCTCTTAAAGATAAAAAAAGAAAAAGTATATATTATCTCAAATAATAATAATAATAATAATAATAAAAGAAAAGGTGAATTTGCTTGTGAAGCAAAAGCTAAAAAGAGGACAACAAAATACTATAATATATATGAAATGCATAAAAAGAAAACAGCTATATAAAAATGTGAAATAAAATTGAAATTACATTAAATAAATGTAGTAATTAAAATTTACATAAGAAGAGTGTAATGCTAAAGAAGCGGGTTAATAACAATAACAACAGTAATCCAATAATAAATCACGAGGCAATATTTATGGGACAAGAAATAAATAAAAAGTGAGCTTGACTTTTTCATTATTGGGATAATTACATACCAGCCTCCCTTTTCTAGGGGCCTTACAAATAGGTCCTGAAAATGAAAAATATGCAGATGTGATAGCGCACGTAAAGTTTGAAAAAACGGAGAACTGATACTCAACAACCCCTTCATTATTTTATTGGTGAGAGACTTGCTTAGCAAACTCTCATAATAAAAGTTCAAATTAACCCTTCATTTCAAGGTGCGCATGCAATACTAATTACTTGTGCTCCATTCGCTATATTGCTTTGAACTTTAGTTATATCCACCACCTCCGTTGTAATCCCTCTTGAATGTAATCTTAGTAGCAATATGAACAAATACAATGATTATTTGTTCCTCCTTCAGTTACAATTTTTTTTTTATTTTTTCAGATAATCGAAAAAGATTCCGTCTAATTAGCTCAAATTTTTGGGGTCTTATACATAATGTTTCAACTCAAGGTCATGAGTCTCATGACGCGTTCGATATAACTAATTAATCTTTCTTTTTTACTTCTTATTTTTCCACGTACTAAATGAGTTCACAAGAAGAAGGTATGGGTTGAAAGTGCTCACTTTTGTTTGTTAAGGAGGTGGGTGCATAAATGTGGCACGGGCCTTGCATGCACCACTTCACCATCATCTTTTTTTTTTTTTTTTTTTTTTTTTTTTTTTTTTTGTCATTCTTCACCAAACCTGGTTACATACAAATATGGCTAAGATAAAGGCCATCATTCTCTTTAGTATATATTCTCATCATCATATAAGTACGACATTCGAGAGTACTCTGCGAGAGAACACATATATGTACCCATTAGCACGGCATTTATGAATGCACAACAGAAGTGCGGAGAGTCAAATACAGAATAATGACGCTTTTTGATGCTCCTTATTACTACAAATCTCCCCCACCCTACTTTCTCTCTCTATCATGAAGTTAATCTTATGGTTGTGAAACTTATTCTCAGTTTAATATCACGTTAAACTTTAAAACAAAAATATCGGAACAGATGGTGTGATATATATATATATATATATATATATATATATATATGTTATCTATCCAATTTTATAAATAAAGAGGCTTAGTGAGCTACAATTACCCTCCTCATCTGTTTTCTGCATTGCATACCTTCTCTCCCAGAAGCTCTGACCATGGCGGCTGCGGGCTGCCGCTACTTCATCAGCGAGTCTTCCGACTACGAGAGCACCAGCTCCTCAACTCCAACGACCGCCGTCGGCTCTCGCCGGAGTTACATCAGCGACTCCAGCTTCGAGAGCAGCTTTTCCAGCTCCAACATCTCCCTGCACTCCTTCGCCGCCGCCGAAAGCTTCTCCTCTTTCCGCCACGGCGTCTCCTACATCAGCAACAATTACAAGCCTCACAAGGCCAGCCAGGCCGAGTGGGAGGCCATCGCCTTCGCACGCGCCGCCGCCGGTGGTCGCGTCGGTCTCGACCAGTTCCGCCTCCTCGGCCGCCTCGGCAGCGGCGACCTCGGTAGTGTCTATCTCTGCCGGCTGCGGGACCCGCGCGCCACCGGGTGTTTGTACGCCATGAAAGTCGTGGATAGAGAGGCACTGGCGGCGAGGAAGAAGTTGCGGAGGGCGGAGACGGAGAGGGAGATTCTGAGAGCGATCGACCACCCCTTTCTTCCCACCCTGTACGCTGAGTTCGACGCCGCCCACTACTCTTGCATTCTAATGGAGTTTTGTCCCGGCGGTGACCTCCATGTTGCCCGCATGCGGCAGCCCGGCCGCCGCTTCTCCATCTCCTCAGCAAAGTATGTAATTCGCTCCATATTTCTTCACAAATGCCGCACACTAATGATCGTTACATATTAAATAACTCGTGCTTTATTCATCCAGATTATTGATAACTGAGAATCTAATGTAGAAATTTAATTTTTAATATGATATAGTCTCATAATAGATAATTAATAAATATAAATTAATGGCGAGTAATAGAAGTGGTAGTGGATAACGCGTGGGTAATGTATGTGCTATAAATATTTTTGTTTCATTATCCGAGAGTTAAATGTCTATTGGATAATTATTATAGTTTATTTTAATTATTAGATAGTTTACTGTTAAAATATAAGATACTAATTATAGTCAATGGTACTAAGTGTAGGGGAATTTTTAGATTACATTATCTTCGTAATCAATTTATTTTATATAATATCGTAATATATAAATTGTTGAATAATACTCACTCAAATTTTATGGACTTTTGCACTCGAATTAGGTACATTAGCAATATTCATATGTATTTGTTTTTTTTTTTACTTTGACTTTTTTACGAATCAATTCATTGGTCTGCATCCAAACTAAATTGTGAAATTTTTTTTGAAGGTTTTATGCAGCGGAGACGGTAGTGGCGCTGGAATACCTACACATGATGGGCGTAGTATACAGAGATCTCAAGCCGGAGAACGTCCTCGTTAGGGACGACGGCCACATTATGCTCTCCGACTTCGATCTATCCTTCAAATGCCACGTCATCCCTAAGCTTCTCCGGCGAACTCCCGTCGCTGGCGAGCAGCGGACGACCTCTCCTACCTCTTCCTGCCTCGGACCCGCCGTGCAGCCCGTTATCTCCTGCTTCTACGGCGGCGCCGCCAAGTGCGCCAGAAAACCTAAGTTTGAAGAAGACGAAGAAAAAGAAGAACAAGATAATGAAACGAAAGACACCGAGCTGGTGGCGGAGCCGATCACAGGGAGGTCGAAATCCTTCGTCGGAACACACGAGTACCTAGCGCCGGAAGTGATCTCCGGCCTTGGCCATGGAGCTGCGGTCGACTGGTGGACTCTCGGAGTGTTTCTCTACGAGATGTTGTTCGGCGGGACGCCGTTCAAAGGAGAAAACAACGAGAAGACTCTCATCAACATTATCAAATCTCCATTAACGTTTCCGAGGGTCTCCAACGTCGTCGGAAAAGATTTAGAAGAGTTCGAGAGAGGGAAAGATCTCATAACCAAACTTCTCGTGAAGAACCCGAAAAGAAGGCTCGGGAGCTCGAAAGGCGCGGCTGAGATTAAAAGGCATGAGTTTTTCAAGGGAGTTAATTGGGCGCTGATAAGGTCAGTGAGGCCGCCGGAGGTGCCCAGAGAGTTGCACCGGCGAGGAAGTCGGAGAATAGCTCCGACGAGGTTTCAGAAGCTGAGCAGAAAGGAGGAGGAGCCCTACAGTATTCCTCCATACTTCGATTATTTTTAAATTACTATTGAAATATGAAGTGGTGTATTTGATAAATATAAATATTATAATTTGTTTTAAAATTCTAGTAGATTGAAAATTTAATTTTTAGAAATATTTAATATAAAAATTTTATTATTTAATATTTAATATTCATTAAAATTAAGATTTTAAAAGCCGTTTCATGCTGAGTTTCGGAAAGTTTTAAACTCGAGACGTGCCGACCTATGTGGTGATGCTTTCCGAAGTACCTCACATCCAATCGAACTAACTGCGCTCGGCGTGATAATGCTATATATATAATACTCTTCCAACAATACTATATATATAATACTCTTCCAGCAATTAATAAATTATATTATATAATTTGGATGTTAAAATAGCCTCTAGCAAAAGTGCTGCAAAATTTTTATCCTCCCAATACTCATGTAGGGCCTTTCGGCCGAACGCACTGAAAATTCTATGACTTTTCGGCCGGTAGAATATAACTCTTCGTCCGAACACTGATCCCCGTATTATCAAACAAAAAATTACTTCAACCGGTAGTCTAGAAATTAGAGCAGCATGGATGGAAAACATTGATCAGCAAATGCATGAATTTGATGGGATTTCAAACTGTCAAATTCAGAATCATCAGATGATTCTTGAAACCTGAAGCCAATACTGTTCATATCTGTTTATTATTTGGATGTTTTTTGGGTCAATTTTTGTGTTTTAATAAGCTGATGATCAAATATTTCCTTTGATGCTATACTTTCTTTTCGTATACCACTAAAAAGCTACTTTGTATGGTTACAATATCTGATCTGATAATGACAATTCTGCACCATCACTTTTGGAGAGTATTGAACGAGAACATAAATATATATATATATATATATATATCAATGTTTTTAAGATTTGTAAATAAGAAAATTAAAATGGTTATTTTCTTAGATCTGGTTGCAATTTATGCTATTCCCAAAATGGATACTGTGATTGTTGGTGAGCTTTTCTGAGGGGTTGCTTTTGAGCTTCCACAATTGGGGTCGGTGCTTTTGAATCCCAACTGGGACTGACCTTGATGGACTGGTACATCATTTTATTAGGGTCTGCATGCAACCTACCTACAATTTTAAGGGCTTTTATGTAAAACTTTCTTAAGGTTAATTGGATATCTTATAGGAAAATTTATGGATAAACCCTCTTATAATAAAAGCTAATTTCTTAACCTCTCTATCTTTTAAACTCAATAATAACCCCCATAGTTAAAAAATAATAATTTTTAACCCATTTGTCTCTTAAAAGACAATAATAACCTCTCTTATTAATTATGGATAAGTCCCTATTTTAACGAAAGGTAATGTTTTAACCTCTCTCGGCGGCCGTATGCTGCTTCTTACTAGCCTATAATATATTACAGAGAGCAGGGGTGTATTTGCAAAATCAACATGTATGATTACTGCAAGGTGGAAAAGGAGGAAGAACGTCGCTATAACAACCGCTGCAAACTGCAGAAGTGTTCATGAGGGTTCAGTATTTTTGTTCCTCTTCAGATCAGAGCTTCTGCATCTCTCTTTCTTCGATCCCAAGAGGTTTAGTTTTTTTGCAAATTTTCTGCAGTTCAATGATCCTAGTTTTTCATTTTTTTTTTTTTTGTATGTATGTTTTATAATTGTTTGAATGCATTTCTTTCCTTTTTTTTCAGTTTTACTATTCTAAGTTTTCACGGTCTTGCCCTCATTTTCAAGCTAAAATTCGTGTAACCTTTGTTTTCTGCACCCTATATTGTCTTTGCTTTCAAGATTTTCTGGTGTTTTTCTTTCATATTTTTTAAGAGTTTGAGTTACTTATACTTTGTTATATTATTATCTTTATTTTCCAAGAATTTTTGTATGTTGATCCGAATATTGTTTTTCTTTTCAATATTAATTTTCCCTCTTTTTTCCAAAAACGATATCCCGGATGTTAATCTTCCCTCTTTTTTCCAAAAACAATCCCATCTTAATTTTTCCACGATGTTCATTATTTTGGTGTCCTAAATCTAACATTAGTGATGGTGAAACTCCCAAAAGCTCTCCCACTATTTCACCCAAAAATTAGTAAAGTACCGACATCATACAGTTCACTTTCGTCCGGTATATGATTCAACGAAAGCATAATGTTCTGGTGATATTTTAAGACAATATTAGAAGCTCTAGCATTTTAGTACTATCATACATACCATATCGTGAAGAAAGCTCCTGCTATTTAACTGGAAAAAAACCTTTTTTTTTTCCAGAAAATCTTAAGTAAACTTAGAAGTACTTCACCAGAGTGTGCAAAAAAACAATAAGCAAAATTCATTTTTAACATTATATGCTTCACTTTCCTCCAGCATGTGATTCATTAAATGCGCAATTTTACGAGGAATATATATATATATATATATGTATATATATAGCTTTTTCATGCATAAATTCTTGGGTAATATTGTATACAGTGCAGTAGCTTCAACACATTATTAGCCAGGATCAATGGAGGGATCCTTCAGAAATCACCAGCATGAAGATCAACAAAATCCCACAAACACGAACGCAGTTGGTAACATAGGAAGAACCATCACTTACAAGTCAAGCATGTGCATGCAGTTCCGGTCCGGGGGCTGCCGTTACGGCGAAAGATGCCTCTTTGCACACAGCTATGAAGAACTCCTCAATCACAACCTCCTTCACCATCATCAACGTCAGAGATTCAAGAGCAATAAAATTTGCAATTATTTAAATAGCCGGGACGGTTGTCCCTTTGGACACCGGTGCATATTTCGGCACGTCGAACCACTACGCTCTCAGCAGAAGCCTGTTCAGAGGAAGACTAAGATTTGTCGCCAATGGAGCTCAACTGGTAATTGTTCGTACCGCGACGACTGCAACTTTGCTCATGGAAGAGCAGGTGATAATTTATTTTACTTTTTTTTTCTCAGGAAATTAGAAACTTTGTTTCTAGTTTCTGAGTTTATAGATACTGAAATATCTTTCGTTTTCTACGTATAGAACTGAAAAGAATAGAAAATATGAACACCGCCATGGCTTCTAGTTGGAATCCCGTTCGTTCTTCAGAGACTGCAACATCGGACAAATTGACTGGTTGCAGCGGAAAGCATGCATTGACATGGAAAGCACGTAAGAAGATTAAAGGCATCTATGGAGATTGGATTGATGAAGATGAAGATTATCATGATGAAGATGATAGACCAGAACCCCAAATCTAAAACTCTCATTTGAATTATGCTAGAGCACTCAAAATTTGTCCAGAATTCCTCCAAATGATGAAGCATTTGGGTTTTCATTCAGAAACAGGTTCCATAGAAGTCCAACCAGCATTTCATACTACTTTTTTAAGTTTATTGTTGTTGATCTACGGCGTTAGGCCTTTGATGTAATTACTTCTTCATATCAAAGAATGATTTTCGATTACCTGTTGAATCCGAAATTTCATTTCTTAGAAAGAGAGATACTATTACTCTTTATAATGTTAAATGCAGTATAGAACTTTGAATATTTCTCCAAACACATTTGGTTATCAATTCATGATACAATAAAAACAAGAAGAATATCTAGCAATGCATACAGTATCAAAACCTTAGATCAACTGAATCAAAGAGAAAATTACCTCATCTTTTATAATGTAGTTTCCGGACTTGGTAATCCGTCAAAACAAGAGGACCATGAAACCAAACACGTACTTGGATAACCATCTGAAAGGATCTTTTTTAGAAGATTGGAATTGAACTCATAGATTTGATACAGAATGTGATTGCTTTTGCGGCGATTCAAGGTCAAGAGACTGGTGAACCCATGAAGATATCAAATGATGTGCAATTGCAAAAGGTCCTGGAACGAACATCGGTGCCATTTCGCCACTCTCCACAGTGAAGTCTGATGAGAAGTTCTGCCCTTTATCCACACCTTTGCACATTTGGGTGACTTTGAAAGCAGCGTTCTTTTGAGCTTTATCGTATTCAGTAAAAGTCAGTGCTTTCTTGACGTCCTCTCGATTATGCCATTGGGCATCTACATGGAAAATCCAGAAAAACTGTGAGTTCATATAATCAACCGTACTTTTAACAACTATGACTGGTGGATGAAGGAGAGATGTACCTTCTAGCTCCTTCTTGTCAACACAAATTTCTAGTGATTTTGCATATGCAAAAAATCCAACCATCAATTGGCAAGGCATACTACTGGG